>JBBYHO010000001.1:6725068-6750059 GCA_038382025.1 Adansonia gregorii | reverse complement strand
TAAGTTTGGGTTTAAATAGTTGAAAAAACTATGTAGAAAGTCACACATTAAGCATGCTATTTTAGTAAAGAGGTAAATTAACTCAAAGCATGTTAATATATATATATATATGTATAATTCTCTCCTTAATGAAAAGCATATTATTTAATAACATGAAAAAAATTAGTAGTATAGAATCAGAATTTATTTTAATTGATATATACATATATGAGATTTAAATTTTAATGTGTTTATATTTCGGACAAATAACTTATCTTATATTAAAAAAGAAAAAAATACTATTAGTGGTTAAGATTTGTTGTTTCTTGGGAGGCATTAACTCAAAAAGAGCACTCAGCATCACTCAATACTGATCTGAATTTGCAAAAGCATAATCTGCTTTCAATATATATATATATATATTTATAGTTCTTGAAACTTCGCATATGAATGGATGCACCGTTTTGATAGTAAGTGTTGCCCTATATAAAGCACCACTTGTTCGTCTCTGAAATCATCACAAAAGAAATTAAAATAAAAAAAAATAAAGTTTATTTATGGAGGTTCAAGTTATCTTTGCCTTTTCCCTTGCCATTTTCCTCTTCGATGGTAAACAGATTTCCCCTTCTTTTCCTTAGGTTTTCCATACTTCAATTTTTGTTTGAATTCAATTTGTCACTTTCTCATTCTCAAGCAATCTGAAATTCTTGCTCTTATGAAGCTGTTTTTATTGCAGGGGTTCAATCAGCTACTTTCACGGTTACACAGTTTGGCCAGGAACACTAACAGGTTCAGGCCCTCAATTATCTACAACCGGTTTTGAGTTAGCCTCGCGAGCCTCATCAACCTTAAACGTTCCAGCCACATGGTCTGGCCGTTTTTGGGGTCGAACCCAATGCTCAAATAACGCCACAAACGGCAAGTTCCAATGCGGGACGGCGGACTGTGGGTCTGGTCAGATTACATGCAATGGCGCTGGTGCAATCCCACCGGCATCCTTGATAGAGTTCACCCTGGCAGCAACAAACAAGGGAAAAGATTTTCACGACGTTAGCCTGGTCGATGGCTTTAACTTGCCTCTTTCGGTAATCCCGCAAGGCGGATCAAGTTGCAACGCAACTAGCTGCTCCGCCGATATCAATGCAGCTTGTCCACCAGAATTGCTGGTTAAGGGATCGGAAGGAGAAAGTGTCATCGCTTGCAAGAGCGCGTGTTTGGCCTTCAATCAACCCCAATATTGCCGCCCCGGCGCTTATAACTCCCCAGCTAAATGCCAGCCCACGAAATATTCAAAGATTTTTAAGAGCCGATGTCCTCAGGCTTATAGTTATGCTTATGATGATAAAAGCAGTACATTTACATGTACCACTGGAGCTAATTACCTTATAACTTTTTGTCCGTAAAGTTTTGTTTCATTTTAAAAAACTAAAATTATAAAATAATCATAGTAGCTTTTATTTAAATCTAGAATGCCCATAATTTTATAATTTTGATTTACGATACTAAGTTTACTTGGTTTGTATTGACGAATTATTTTCTGTCCTTCGAGATTAATTTTCTTATCTAAGAAAGCTTAGAATATATCAAGAATATAATTTTTCAAGTTGATTTGGTTAGTTCCTCAATTTTTACTGTTAATTTCTTTCAATTAATTGATTTTGGCTGATAATTTAGAAAAATCTTCTTGTTTGTTAGGGCAATAATTATTTAGCTCAGGAAAATAATTGTAAAATTGAAGATCTCTTGGCAAGTTAAGGAGTGTTGATATTTTCCTTCAGTCTAACAACTATTGAATTATATGGTAAGATATGTATAAGCATGTTGCCGTGGCTCGCCTTGCCCACCATCAATGTTGATAAAGTTTTTGCCCGATAATCGTATGAATGGATTAATTAACTTAATTATCCTAAAGTATGAACTTTCTCTAGGAAAATATCTACTAACTCATGTTACATAAGTATTTTTGTTAGTTATTCACTTAATTATTTAAAATCTTCCATTTATACATTAAATATATATTTTTAAATAATTATTTGATACATTAATAGTGGAGTTTTTTAACTTTACAAACGGAATTAAAAGATTATCCTATATCCTTTTTATACATTTAAAAAATAAAATATACGTAAAAGAAACACGCAACAGCTTCTTAACCTCGCTAATGAAATTAAAAAAACTTTACCATCATTGTATCAAACAATTTTCTTATATTTTTTGCAAGTATTAATTTAAGGGTTATTATCCTTTAACTTAATGAGTTAAACAATTTTTTTGGCTTTTACATATATATTCCCTAAAACCATGTTACTGATTAAAGCACCCTCCCATTAATTTCATATAAATATATTTGAGTTAGATGAATGAATAGTTTGAGTTAAAATCAAGATAATTTTTCGAAAATTATTCTCTCTAAAAAAATGGATAAATCGATGATCTTAAGTTCAACATATTTATTTTGTTCTTATTCAATTACTTGACCTTTTACTGCAAAAAGTTAAGCAAGTTGAGCTTAATTAACTCTATACGTATACCAGCTTCTGCGTACCGCAGCTTCACCTTTCACATCAACCAACAAAGAAAGCAATTAATCAAATTGTTTGTTTAAGAAATGATTAAGTTTTACTTGCTCTTTGGCCTTTCCTGGGCCATCCTTATCCCAGGTAATAAACAAACCATTTTCTTCACTCATTGGCGAGATTTAAAATAAGATCCGAATGCATTTTTTACTCGTGTTTTATTTATTGTGATTGTAAATTTAATAGATGTTAATTGCAATTAATAATGATAAAAAATTAACAATGAAAAAAAATCGAAATTGCAAGTCCTCGCCATTTTATTTACAAGTCTTTCGAGCTTATGAAATGCATGGAATGGAATTGGTTTCAAAATTCCATTCCCAGAATTCTTAATTAATCTTTTTGCTAATGCATTTTTAGCATTTTTTTTTTCTTCTTAACGATGTTGCATGCATCATATCCAGGGCTCACATGGCAACCTTGACCATATCTGTCCAGCAACCCCTACGGGCGGTGCTCGACCCCAAGCATCAAGTTCCATTAACGTTCCAGTTCTATGGACAGGGAGGGTCTGGGGTCGAACACAACGATCAGCCTCCTCCGGAAGGTTCACTTGCGCCACCGTAGACTGTGGCTCGGGCCAGGTCGTTTGCAACGGTCCAGGCACAGTCACTCGAGCACTACCCTCGCAGAGTCCCTAATAGCAGCAAATAGGGGACAAGATTTCTCCTATATCAGCCTCGTGGATGGCTTCAACTTGCCGGTTTCAATAACCCCACAAGGCGGCTCAGGTCGAACCCGCACCCGAACAAGCTGCGCAGCGAATGTGAACTCAGTTTGCCCGCCGGAACTGGCTGTTAGAGGATCTGATGGGAACATCATCGCTTGCAAAAGCAAACGTGTAGCTTTCAATCAGCCTCTATACTGTTGCACCGGCGATTTATGTTCACCCCGGAGATGTCAGCCCACAAATTACTCGAACAACTTCAAGAATCAGTGCCTTCAGCCTTACAGTTACGCTTATGATGATCCAACGATCACTTTCTCGTGCACCGGTGGACCTAATTACCTTATCACTTTCTGTCCATGGTAGGCCGATTTATGCAGGAAGAAGCTCAATTGGTTTGCATCTTTTCTTCGTTTCAAAATAAAAACCATTGCTGCTGGTTATCAAATAAACAAATATCAGACCTTGGTTTTAATTGTGTCTTAAGATATATGGGAAGATGATGAATAAAATTTAATATAGGCAAAATTTTTTGGGAACTATAATTGATTTGTTATATTTTCAGAGTTAAGCAAAATGTTAGTGTACTGAATAAACAGATAAAAACCAATCAAATTGGTTAATAAGATTCAATTTATTTGGTTAAGTAATTTGGTTTTAATATATTTTTTATGTCTAAAGCAAATCAAATCAACGAATCGACACTTAATTAAAATAAATACATAAATTATATACATTTTTTGACAAAACCTTAATCTTGTTACCCCAAAAAAGGCTAAAAAGTAAAAGACCTTCATCATCAATTTCTCTGTATAAAAGACAGTTGTTACTTACAGTTTACATCATACGCTGTCAGGTTTTAATATTTGAACAACATAGCTGACAATTTGCTCTCTAGTTTAATGGATCCCTATTAATTTAAGAAAGCTAAAAAGTTTTGGGTTTGATATTTGCTAGGCCTTTCTGAATAATAGTTAGATTCTAGTTTGTTCTTATCTGCAAGTTGCATGTACTTCAAAACCAATCAAATTTAAACTCGAAATTTGAAATACATAATTCGTATAATCAACTTTTTTTTTTCTATTTTAGCAAACTCTTTTATATAAAACAAAAACAAATGTATTTAACCAATGGAAAAAGTAACTTACATGGGTTGTGTTACCAACTCAGATAGGATCAAAAAAAAAAAAATAATTGAAACAATACAAAAGGCAGCATAAACCACACGATAAAATACGTTGTGATTTCTATCTAAAAGACTATCTGAAAAGCTTCTTCCTAGTCCCCAGAGTCCATTACCATGCCCTCCAAATCCTCCGAGCTTCACATTCTTTTAATGCCCTTGGTTTGCCCAAGCCAACAGATTCCCATGGTGGACATGGGGAGGCTGCTGGCTGAACATGGTGTCACAGTCACCATAGTCACCACATCTCTCAACGCTGTCTGGTTCAAGAACATCATCCATCGTAATATAGCTTCATCCAGGATCCAAATTCGACTTCATCAAATGCGACCTCCGTGCATCAAGGCTGACTTGCCCGAAGGTTGCGAGAGTGTCGATGCTCTCCCATCACGGCTCTTGTCCAAGAATTTCATGGATGCTGTCGACAGGTTGCGGCAGCCATTGGAGCAGCTCCTGGGAGAGACGCAGCCCAAACCGAGCTGTGTTTTATCTGATAGAAGTCTCCCCTGGACGTTTGATGTCGCCTTAAAGTTTAATTCCAAGACTTGTTTTTGATGGGACAAGCTGCTTTACTGTCACTTGCTCACATTTCATCGGCGTTTCGAAAATTGACGAGAAGGTTTTAGATGATCTAGAGTCGTTCGTTGTGCCTGGTTTACTAGATAGGATCGAACTAACTAAAGCCCAGCTGCCTACTCAATTCAATCCAGGATCATTAGCTTTAAAAGACAAGGAAGAACACATGAGAGTTGCAGACTTGGCCTCGTACGGTTTGTTGGTTACTTCTTTCGAAGAATTGGAATCAAGATGCGTTGAAGAGTATAGAGAAGCAAAAGGTGACAAGCTTTGGTGCATTGGCCCAGTGTCACATTGTAAGAAGGGCATATTAGATATGGCTCAGAGAGGTAACAAAGCCTCAGATGATGCAACCCACTGCTTGCAGTGGCTTGATTCATGGCGACACATCTCAGTAGCGTGTGCCTGCCTTTGAACACTGAGTTGTGTTGAACCTACACAACTAATCGAATTGGCCAGTATCAAACAGGGCATTTATATGGGTTATAAGAGAAGGATACAAATCAGATGAGTTCAAAAACTGGTTGTTTGAAGAAGAATTTGAGGAAAGAACCAAAGGGAGAGGCCTTTTAATCCATGGCTGGTCACCGCAACTATTGATATTATCTCAACCTGCAATCAGAGGGTTCTGATTATCTCAACCTTAACTCAGTGAAGGAAGGATTATCTGCCGGTTTGCCAAAGATAATATGGCCATTTTTGGCTGATCAGTTTTTCAATGAAAAGCTTGTGGTCCAAGTATTAAGAATTGGGGAAAGGGGAGGGGCTGAAATTGCAATGAAGTAGAGAGAGGAAGAAAAATTATGAAGGCTATAGATTTTGTAATGGATGAAGGAGAAGAAAGCGAAAAGATGAGGAAAAGAACAATGGAGATTGGGGTTTTGGCAAAGATATTTCACCCATCAGTGGGAAGAAAGCAGATGCATGACAGAGTTTTGTCGGTGAAATGCGTGTAAAGTATTCAATTGCTGTTGCCTTGGCAATGAATTCTCTGGACTGGAATGTATCAAGTGAAATGAATTCAACTGCCGTTACTTTTGCAATAGCATCAGATTCATGTTGGGCATTTTTAAAATGGAAATATTTACTAAAATAAATTATGAAGGCTGTTAAATTTGGTAATTGATCCAGGGTGAAGAAAAGAGAAAGGAACTTGCGGAGTTGGTATTCCAAATTCTCAATGTTAAGCCGCCCACTCACATGCATAAACAGTGGCCTGATAGAGCTTAGCTGCTTGAAATGCAGGGTGCAAACACATCTTATATCAGGCAACTTCGTACCATTTAGCTTTATTTTGAAGCCAGGCTTATTGAAATACAGAATCTTCCTATGCAAATGACAAAAAGAGACAGCTGCAAGCATATGGCAGTCATTGTCATGTTTTTTCTTTTTTTTTTTCAAATATATTTGTCCTCTGTCAATTAGCCCCTATGTCCCATGAGATGATTAATGTCCTTAATACGTCCACTAACTCTAAACGAAGCTTAATGGTTTTAGATTCGTCGTATTTTCCTTTCAAAGGAGCACTCTTGAAGGAAAAAAAAAAAAAAAAGACTAAAAAGTGCCTAATATTCATAAAGTTCCAACTATAATTAAAAAGATCAGATTAATTTTCGTATCTCCTTGTTTGTCTTTATAGATTCCAAGAACAAAAGCCTTTTCCCATGCGGTTCAATTGCACCTTTCTTAAGAATTTTGTTGAGGGTCAAAAGCATTCTTGATAACTTGGAGGAAAAAGTCAAGAATAACCATCTCTAGTATTAGAAGAAACTTCTTGGAATCGTACAGCAGTTGCAAAATTGTATTTTAATTCATGCTCTAAACTTTGCTGTTATTCAAAAGGTAAGCAGAACTATATACTTTGATGCGTATAATTTTCAACTGGCAACGTTTTACCAAGCGTTGAATTAATGGCTTGAATTTGTTTTCGAGTGTCGACACCAACAGCATTTGGAATGTCATCAACTTTTGGCAAGCATTTCGGTCTTGGGCCACAAGCATCTGGGATGTTGACACTTTTACTCCAAAAGTCATAATGCAAGGATACATGGAGTTATATTTGATACATATGTGATGTTGTAATCTTACTTTTTTTTTTTCTTTTTTTTAATATTTTCATATTACAGAGAAATCTCTCAGTTTCTCAGACATAGTCAACCTAATACAACTAAATGTCATTATGTTGTTATATTTCGATTCATGTACGCTAGCTACTTCCATTGGTTTTACTTCTTGTCTGGTTAATTACATTTAGATATTACATCGATCCAATGGAAGCCGAAATTGAATCAGTCATTAGTTCTAACATCTTTTCGTATTCGACATGCATATGTATTTGCTTACGTAATACTAGAACCACCACAACATGTATAAATAAACCACTTGATCTTAACTAATGGAAGATCCATAAAAACTAACACCAGATTCCAATTCGTTTATATTCATTTGATTTGTTGTTCGTTGAGCTTAAAACAATCAAATCGCGCAATGGCCTTAAACTCATCTCAGCCTCACTTTGTGTTGATACCATTTATGTGCCAGGGACACCTTATCCCCATGGTAGATTTAGCCAGGTTATTGGCAGAGCGTGACGTAATTGTTACTATAATTACCACAGCTAAGAATGCTGCCCGCTTCAGGAATTACATCAATGGCGCCACTGAGTCTGGTTTAGCTATTCGTGTCCTGCAACTTCGTTTTCCTTCAGCTGAGACCGGTTTGCCAGATGGGCGTGAGACACTTGACGATCTCCCTTCCATAGACCTTATGAGCAACTTCTACAGTGCATTAAGCATGCTGAAGCAACCGGTGGAGAAGATGTTTGAGGAGCTAGAACCCCAGCCGAACTGCATTATATATGACAGGAACTTCACATGGATAGTTGAAATTGCTTCCAAGTTTCAGATTCCAAGGATCTGGTTTGATGGAAAAAACTGTTTCTCTCTCTTGTGCTGTCAAGAATTAACCAATTCCAAGGTCCATGAAAGCGTGCCTGAAGGAGAGCCTTTTGTCGTGCCAGGACTGTCTGATAGAATTGAATTCACGGTATTGCAGCTACCGGGAAACCTCAATCCGGGATCATCATCAGCCATGAAAGAAATTAGTAGAAAGGCAATAGAGGCTGAAGAAGGAGCGAATGGGGTGATAGTAAACAGTTTTGAAGAGTTGGAAGCAGAATATTTTGAATCATATCAAAAGATTAAGAAAGAAAAAGTGTGGTGCGTTGGTCCCGTGTCGCTATGCAACAAAAATAATTTTGATAAAGCTCGAAGGGGTAACGAGGCTTTAACTGACGAAAACCAATGCTTGAAGTGGCTTGATTCATGGCCACCAAGCACTGTAATCTATGTTTGCTTTGGAAGCCTCAATCGTCTAACACCGGCACAGTTAATTGAACTCGGTTTAGCCTTAGAAGCATCAAATAGACCATTCATTTGGGTTATTAGAGGAGGGTATAAGAAAGAAGAAATGGAAAAATGGTTAGCCGAGGATGGATTCGAGGAGCGGATAAAGGGACGAGGACTCTTGATAAAGGGCTGGGCGCCACAAGTATTAATTTTATCGCACCCATCCATCGGAGGATTTTTGACACACTGTGGCTGGAACTCAACACTCGAAGGGATTTGTGCTGGCGTGCCAATGATAACATGGCCTCTGTTCTCCGAGCAATTCATGAATGAGAAGCTACTCGTACAAATACTGAAAGTTGGTGTTCGGGTGGGTGTCGAAGTTGCGGTGCAGATGGGCGAGGAAGAATTTGGGGCGGTGGTGCAGAAGGAAGATATCCAGAAAGCACTGGACAGTCTAATGGATGAAGGAAACGAAGGAGAAGATAGAAGAAAAAGGGCAACAAAACTTGCAAAAATGGCAAAGAGAGCAATTGAAGCAGAAGGGTCCTCTCACCTTAACGTTACGCTGCTAATTGAAGACATCAGGAGGCAAAGTTAAAAGCTATCCGTGACTTTGAAAAATTTTTACAATTTTTATTATTAAAATTTTAAATAAAATTAATTTAAATTTAAATAAAAATTTTAAATATCTATTTTTATATTTTTTATAATTAATTTAAATAAATATATTTTTATATTATTAAATTATAGTTTTGGTTAAATCAAGGTACTTAAATTATAAAAAATTATATTTAAAGTTTAACTCAAATAAATCAAATATATTAAATAAAGCAAGTAACCTAACGCATGAAGAACTATACGACAAGCCATCAATCCAATTTTATATGCTTGAAATTAATCAGATATAAATTAAAAATTATATGAGTACAATAAAAAAACTCGATTCAAAAAATTAAAAAAGTAAAAAAATAATTGGATAATCAATTAATGAATAACTAATTTTGTGATTAATGTATAAAAATTTATACAAATTTAAAATTAAAATCTTAATCATGACGTCGAAAAGACCTTATTTCGATCACTATTGGTCTTTGAAATCTGATATTATTATTGCATTTTCTCAGTTAATCCAAAAAAGTTATGATTAGTGGTGTAAACGCATTAGATGAATTAGATTTTTTTTTTTTTTTAGATTTGAATCAGCTCTTATTCGATTTAAAAATTTAAATTATTATTTATATATTAATAAAAATAAAAAAAATATTTTTATATTTATATTAATATATTTTATAATTAAATTTAAATAAATAATGTTTATCGTTAAATAATAATTAAAGTTTAATCTATTTAAATTAAAAAAAATTATGTTTAAAATTCAATTTAAATGATCTAAATCTATCATATTAAATTAATAATTAAATCTATGAACAGATATGATGTAAGGTATGACTATTGACGAAAATATGAACATGGCCACGAATGTTAATGAGCAAAATATATACGACAAATATGCCACCAAAACTCCTGTCATCTCCGATTTTTGACATAAATAATACAATTTAGTAATTTTTATATTTATGTAATTTTTATAAATATTTTTATTTTATAACTGTTTTAAGGTTTTTTTTATAAATTTTGATATATTAATAATTTATATTATATAAATTTTAAGATATTTGTATATTCAAATCTTATTTTTTTAATTATATTTTCATGTTATATTAATATAATCGTGCCTAATATTATAAGGTATAATTAAAAATGTACTAAATTATATGTGCCTACATAATTAAAAAAAATAAAAAAGGTTGCATAACTTCTAAGAATGTTCATTATGATAATAAAAGGTTAATATGATAAAGATGTTCATTAATCAGACGGTCAAAAATTTTTTTAAAAATTTTTGAATAGGATTGAATTTAGTCCAACTCATAAACTCAAATTATTATTTAAAAAATATTAAAATAATAAAAATATATATTAATATTTATATATTTTATAATTAAATTTAAATAAAATATTTTTTATTCATTATATAATTATTCGATAAAGCCATCGTACTTTAGGCCGGACATATCACGTAAGCCTTTAGCAGATCTAATCCAGTTACAATAAATTGGATTACCGTGATTAGTCTTGCCAAATTTTTTATAAAAATTTTAAAGTAGTAGTATAAATTTTTGTTCCTATAATATATATATATATATATATACAAAAATTTTGTAACAGTTCATCATTAGTCGTTTTAAGTGTATTTGATACGTGAGAAAAGTAAGAGAAAGATTAATTTTTCTCTAGAGTTTATCACTTATAATAGCTATATTACAATTAATTAATTAACATTAATTATATAGGATTTATTAAAATATTATATAGAGTCACACTTACAAACAATAGATTCATTGTAACAAAGAGACTTTTGAGTAAAATACTTTTGTTTTTGCTTTTATTATAAAAAAATTATTTCAAATTCAAATAATAAGATAAAAGAGAATAAGAGAGATGAGAATCAAATCCATATTTTTATAAAATTATCTATCACCATACAAATTTTATCTTTTTATCTTAACTTACAATTAGTATAATGATAAAATAATAAATTATAATAAAATTTTTATTTTATTTTTTTCTTCTTTTTTAATTTTATCAGGTAATGAGTGAAAAAAAAATTTGTTTATTTTTCCTTTTTTTCTTACTAAACATATTGTGCAAAGATTTTTTTTTTTTTTTTATCTTTTCCCATTTCTCCCATTTTATCTTTTATATTTCTAAATTTTTATCCAAATCAACCTAGAGCCTCATCCTCCCTCAATCATCTCCAATGGCTTCCCCCAAACTAGCAGCCGGTTCATCATTTCCTTCTCATCCCTTTAATGTCCCAAAGCCATCTTACCCCTTTCACCGACATGGCCAAAGCACTTGCACACCATGGCCAACAATTTACCGTTGTCATGACACCCCTTAATGCAGCCTGGTTCAGTACTGCAATCATTGATGCGCCATGTATTTCAGCCTCTAAATCCAGTTCCTGTTACCGTCTTTTCCCGGCCAAGAAGTTGGATTGCCTAAATAGTGCGAAAATATGGACTTACTTCTTTCTCTAGAACTAGCATCAAAGTTCTTCCAAGCTAACAATATGCTACGAGAACCTTTGGAGAAATGGCTTCAGGATTTAGAATCGCTTCCCAGTTGTATAATTATTGACTTCTGTCTACCATGGACGTCATATTCGCTCTGAAGTTCAAAGTTCCGAGGGTTGTTTTCTATCCATTTTCTTGCTTTACTCTTATTTGCTCTCATAACATTAAGCGCTACAATGAGCTTCAAGAGAGGGTGACATCTGGTTCCGAGCCTGTTTTGGTGCCTGATGTGCCGGATAGAATTGAATTCACCATGGACCAGTTGCCTAAATTCGAAGAACAAAGTTCAGACAACTAGAAGAACCTTGTAAACCAGTTTAAAGAAGCTGAAGTTTCGGCAAGCGCTGTGTTGGTGAATTCATTCGAAGAGATGGTATCATGGCACGTGAAAGGATACCAGAAATTCGTGAACAACCTTTGGTGTATCGGACCGCTTTCTTTATGGAACAAGTTAGAAAGAGGTAGCAAGACTTCCATTGATGAACACCGTCAGAGCTTAAATTGGCTTAACTCCCAGAACCCAGGGCCTGTGATTTATGTTTGCTTTGGTCGCCTTTCTCATATGTCGTATCCACAATTAATAGAGCTTGCGTTAGGCTTAGAAGCCTCAAATTGTCCCTTCATTTGGGTAATCAGAAATGAAGATTATACCCCAGAGCTAGAGAAATGGTTCAAGGGGCAAAGATTTGAAAGAGGCTTAAAAGGTTGAGGCTTCATAATCCGAGGATGGGCACCTCGAGTTCAAATACCGTCACAATCAGCCATCGGAGGTTTCCTAACACACTGCGTTTGGAATTCTACACTCTAGGGAGTAACAGCAGTTTTTGCCAATGATAACTTGGCCGGTGTTTGCTGAACAATTTTACAACGAGAAGTTCATTGTGCAAGTGCTGAAGATTGGGGTTGTACTGCCCATGAAGGCCAAGGTGTTGGTGAAAAGGGAAGACATAAAGAATGCTATAAAGCAGCTCGTTCATGGCGGCGAGGAAGGAGAAGACAGAAGGAAAAGAGCCAGAAAACTTGGAGAAATGGCAAAAGTGGCAGTCGAAAATGAAGGTTCTTCTTACTTGAACGAACATTGTTGATCGAACATGTAAGTCTTTGTCTTAGAGGGGATCAACCCAAGTAGGAAAGCATGATTTTATCACTAACCTTCGCAAATTCCTAGTAGATATGCATGTAAAGCGTAAATCTATTTGATGGATGATTAAAGATGAAAGGGTAATTAAGCCTTTATGATCTTACTACTTTGTAACGTAAATAGTGGTCATGTTTCTCTCACGATTCCTTTTCCTACTTTAATACCCATCCATTTACTAACTTATTGCTATTCAATGTGTATTTAAAAAAAAAAAGAAAGTTAAAATAAGATACTAACATTTATATAATATAAATTATTAATGTATTAAAATTTATAACACTTTAGATATGATTATAATGAAGAACATAACAGATCATAACATAAATAATATTAAATACACAAATTGTGAATTTCGTAAAATTCTTCACTTTTTTTAAGTCAGTTCCATGCAAATTGGTTGAGAAGCCACCCTAAGTACAAGAGTACCTACCACAAAAGAAAAAAAATCTGAAATCTCCTATCTTCTAGTTCTACACCAATCCACTAAAACCTCAATTTAGAACTCATCAAACAAGCAAAATTCTGAGACTGAATACAGAGAGATAGTAGCTAAGGCCATATGGAGAACGAAAGACAGCAGAGTGTAGGAACAAAGCAAGACCAGCCATATAGAACTAGTTAAGGTATCATTTAATATTTGCTAGTGGCACAACTCTTGAGATCAAAAGCTGTGTTTCAATGCAAACACAAGGTTAAACTAACCCAGCATGCATGCCCACATCTCTTAATGCCGTCATTGTCCGCCGCGACTTATAGGAGCTTGTAATAAACAAACTAGGAACAGCAATCCCACTAGAAGTCCTAATGAACTTAAAGATAAAATCCAAGAAATCAAATTATAAACCCTACTAACTTCGAATATGTTTCAGTATTCTGCCAAATTCAAATCTTGTGCCTGGCTGGCTGTTTCGTTAGTCCAAGAAAAATTTAGCAGCACTTCACATTGGAGCTCCTTCTAGTTCACAAATTAAGCTCACCTCTTTATATTGATCTTAAAAGTGATAGAGAATAACACATTTATGTGCATCAATATCTTACGTGCATGCAGAGCTTAAATAAAGAAAAAGCAGAAAACATACGCATAAATGCACTTCCTTCCGCTTCAAAAGTAGCTCTCCCTTAATCCACAGCGTTATATAACTCGGTAGACTCCGTACTAATAACATCTCGACAGAGAGGAACTTCTTTCTGTAGCATCGAAGTTCCATGGAAAATCACCATCTGGCAGCAGGATTTTTTATATTCACTAAGCTGAAGCACGAGGCAGATGTAAAAGTTTCAGAAACATGGCAGCCAAGTTAGACAAAAAAAGAATATAAGCAGACATTATGATGTATTGAGAAACCTGGTCTGGTCTTAATCTCTTGAAACCGAATTTGTCGGTCCAGATTGATTCTGCTTCTTCAGCAGCTGGAAGCACAATGTTTTTGACATTCAAGAGTCCCAGCAGCTTCTCGATACAAGAGAACAATAACTGGAAGTAGCCCTGTAAAGTAATTTAACTCCACTAAATCAAAGATTGAGGAGAATGATATCAAAACCGGTAATAAAGGATAAAAGCAACCGTCAGTTTAAAACTAATAATTTCCTCAAATCACAAGGAATGAAATGACAAGCATAAGAAAAGCAACTCCGAAGGAGTCAGCAAGAAGGAAATTATTCAGACTATTTGCTGGGACAGGCAACAAGTCCGAATTAGAAAAACTTCCAGTTTACCACTGCGGTCATCAGAATTAAAAAGCCAGACAATTGGAAATCCAGTTGACTAAAGTGATGTTAATGCAGTGGGAACAGTGGGCAAAGGTCATAAAGACAAAACTTGGGACCATTAGCCTCACCTTCCCACGGTTAGCAATGCTTGTGGCAACTAAAGGGAGTTCTGCAATTTCTTGACCAAAAACTCGAATTAATCCCACTGATACAACGAACGAGCTGCAGCATTAGCAAAAGACAATTCTGTCAACATTCTAATCGCAAAAGCATTTAACACTTAAGATGTTATGCACATAAGTCTTACTTGATTGTCAATACTGCACAGTACATTCCCCCATATTCTTGGCCCTTTAAATTCCTTCTGTAAGAGAAAGGAAGAGAAAGAAGGATGCAAAGAGGACAGCCCACTCATGTAAATATGCAACCAGTTATATCAAAGCACAAAAAAATGGTCTCATGCTTACCCATAAACCATGCATGGGATAAGGTCCCGCCCAGTTGTTGCATCAACTATAGGGTCGAAACATTCCTTGACCAAAAAAAAAGGAAAAAAGAAAAAAAAATCAGCAAAATTTCAGTGAAATAAGACAAGCCATGGCTCCAGTCATCATATAGCATATCAAATCAGAGTCCCACAAGGAAAAATTTTCTTGCACTAAAAAATCGCAGTTTGAAATAACACAAGCAAATTACGGCTGCATTTTGCCAAGCAATGATTCACAGTAGCAGAATAAAATCCTTGTTACATTAATCTCATTATAAATGTACATTTCCCATCCCCCCATATCCCCCAAAAGCCTTTAAAGCAGCCTATATGCAGAGGCATTCAAGCAGCTATAAAATAAGAGATGTCTCAAAAGTTTAGCAATGATAGAATAACCATTGTTACTGATAAGAATATTCTAGGAAAGTAAAAGATAAACATATATTAACCATAAAAAACTCAATATTTAGCCTTTCCCTGCTATTGAAGCATAAGGGAAAAAGAAAACTAAAAGAAATAAAAAGAAAAAGAGCAAAGAATGAACAAGAAGCATAATTATTAGCTACAGTGCTACTAATGTTTCCATATGACATCAGAAAGCATACTTTCCAAATAAACACTTGAAAAATAAGCATATAATAATTGCAATAATTACAGAAAACCATTGCATGGTCACCATATATCAACAGTGGCAAGAACCATAAGTCATAGAGTGAAACATCTAAATAAAACATGAACAAGACTTACATGGAAGATAGCAACTGCTTGAGAAAGCAACAATCTAGTTTCAGGGGAAGCAAATTTGCCACTAAGAAGCCTCCATCTCACGTCAATATTGATATCAGTGTCTAAACCCTTTTCCATATACTTCTTCTTTACAACATCCAAAAACGAGTCTGGAAGTTTTTCAGACCCACGAATGAGCAACTTCTGCAACGTAGAATGGATCCTACCGCAATCAGAGGAGCAAAACCACTTCCCTCTTGGTATTTCCTGTTTAACAAGTGGCATCAGTATTACCATCCATTAACAGAAGAATGAGTCCAATAGACAGGAAAAAAGAGGTTCATATCAAATAACCAAAGGAACAATAATAATAGTAAAACATACCCTTAGATCAGCCATTTTATGAGTTCTCAAACAGCCAATATGATATTCTTTCTCGCACTGGTCCAAAATGATTTAAAAAACAAAAGATGTTCAAATCAGTGGAAATACAATTAAAAGAGAAACATGTTCAGCAGACTTGAAACCATTGTAGAAAACAGGATGAAATGAAAAATTAACATTATACCTGATCACACAATATAACCGTCCGA
The DNA here is from genome assembly GCA_038382025.1 of Adansonia gregorii. Taxonomy (NCBI): domain Eukaryota; kingdom Viridiplantae; phylum Streptophyta; class Magnoliopsida; order Malvales; family Malvaceae; genus Adansonia; species Adansonia gregorii. The sequence continues at coordinate 6,733,931 of JBBYHO010000001.1, read as the reverse complement.
GGACCAAATCCTGATTTGCTAAAATCACATGCCCTATATAAAATTAAATCAAATAAACAACAATTTCAAGCCAAATAGAAGGGTATTAAGGACAGAACCGAAGAAATTTATAGAAATATCCAATGCAGACTGCATAAGAATAGTCTTCATGAGATATAAGCTTCAATCAGATTCATCCTAGTGTGTTATCATCACCTGCATAATGCGCAACCACTAAGCTCTGCCTCGATGTTTTTCACAATACGCATGCATCTGCTGGTTATTTGCTCTATAGCATCAACTCCTAAAATCCTTCCAGCAGCAACAGCATTAGCATTATGCTCCACACAATTTTCTCTCATAAACATGTTTTGGCAATATTTGCAGTACCAAGGACCATGAGGGATTGTTGGCAGAGATGCACATTCTGTGTCGGTCAATAAAGTTGCTACTCAATATCAATCAGGTAAATCACAGTTGTAAAACTAATCTTAAGAAGCAACTATAATAGTTTTCGAGAGGTCACAAAAAAAACTAAACTACAAAAACAAAACAATAACCCTAAGCACAACCATCTTTGCTCAAGATTTAGAAACAAGAGACTGAATCTCAATAAGTCGAAAAATGAAAGGATACACCTGAAACCAAGTTTAAATTTCTTAAAGGTTAATTAAAAGTCTAGGAGCAGTAAATGTGCAAGCAAAATGCCAATTAAAACACATAATAACATGCACCAGAGACTAAGAGATAATACAACTATGTTAATATGCAATGCCATTGACTGAGTTTCTCTCCCAACAAAGTCTCTGTTTACTGTTTAAAAGAGTTGGTCTTCCATCCAACTCGAACTCCATCTCTCCTGTTAATTTTCCTCTCTCCACACCTTTTAAGAAACTGTATTCTCATTATTTTTTAAGAAACTGTATTCTCATTATTTTTCTCTTTTCTTATTATCATCTCTTGGTAAAATATATATATTCTTTATCTACATAGTCGATGCCACAAGTCTAGTACGGTAAATCTCATTCATATTTGTAGATGTATGTCAGGTACAGGGATTAGAGACCTCGGACCTCAAGTTGCCCAATTATCGTTCTTAACAATAAAAAAAAGTGTAAATGCTCAGATCAATCCCTAAAACCCCAAAGACAAATAAATAAAACCTTACAGTGTCCAAAAAAATACCACAAAGTAAAGCTATTAAACCAAGCAAACAAGATCAATCCATGCATCCCTGCATTTCTTATTTAAAATGAAAGGAATTTCTTAATATTTGCAATCAAACCTTTATGAAAGGCCCTTGGGCATCCATCACAAAGCAAAAGATTCCCACCATCTGCACAAATGATGCATGCATCATCATTCTCCTTAGCAGAATAACGACGACCTTTTGAGAGAGATATTGCCAGTTCATGCAGAGACACCCCATTAGATGTGTAAATGTATGCATAGCTGCCAAAAAACATAAATATAATCAAGATATGCTTAACAAAGAAAAAGTAACTTAGGAAGGAAGCTGTAAAGCATCTGATATGAAAACATACGGTTTTCGACGAGAAGCCCTGCCAGCATGAGCTTCAAATAATGAGGGGCTAACCTGCAGGACAGAGAGGAAATAGCATAAACAGACACGATGCAATTTCAAAATTCTGAAGCTCAAACAATAAAAGCATAATACCTCACAATTGCAACAACGACAAATAATCCCAGAGCCCTTTTTGTAACCCTCAAGCAATCTCTGCCCATTAAAAAAAAATCACACTTTACACACCATCGAGATAAGAACGCATAAAATAAATTACTTTTATCTCGATTACCTGTCCACGGGCATAGTATGCAACTTCAGTTCCATCAGGCAGTCCATCTTCCTCAAATACCAACTTATGCAATCGCTGATCTCTATAATTAAAAAAAAATTCCAAGAAGAAAAAGAGATTACATCAGGAAAGGAAAAGAAAAAGCTTAGTCTTGAAATATATTAAAAAGGTACCAACTTTGTTGTCATCTTCCATTGACTTCTATTGGGTGAATTCATTGGTGAATACATCGGTGCTTTCAATGGCCTGAGAAATTCCAACAAAAGCACAAATATGGGAATACATATGAAGAAAATATCAGACAGGTCCTTTGTCTCCAAACTATGCAGGCATAGGAAGTAAAACAGAAGTCAGAGACATATACCATCATAAAATGACAAACACAAAAGGATAAAATAAAATGATACTAACTTCTTTTTTATTCTCCTCTGGCCCTTATCTTGCAAGGAAATATGCACTGAAGTACTCTTCAAGGACTTAGTGAATAATCCTGGTTTTGTTAACCTAGAAACGACAAAGATGGAAGCATGATCCACCAACTATAACCTAAAAAAGTAACACTATTTAAAGTTTAAACCACCACCTAGAAACATAGGAACACTATAACAATTCCAATTAGACTATTTCACTTGCCATGAATGGAAAGAAAATGGTTAAAGACAGAATTATGCAACAGTAAATGACAACAGCGAGACATAATAGGTCACCAACTTTCTTGATGTCTTCCATGGACTTCTATTTTGTGAAGAAATAGATAATGAAGAAGAAGAACATAGCGGCGAACTTGACGTCAAATCAAGCTCCGATGACCTGATGGAGGCACATGAAAAAAGGCATAAAATATCAGCAATTCATCTCACTTCAAAACAAAAATTGAGAGGCTATTTGTGAGCCAAAAAAAGGGAAGGAAAAAGATGGTACCATAAAAAAAAGCATAAGATATTAAGAGATACTAACTTGCTTGCTTTCTTCCATTGGCTTTCATTTTGAGGAAAGCTAGTCAATGATGCACTTCTAAAGGACTGTGGCATTAAAACTGGTTCTTGTGATCTGGAATATATATATATATATATATATATATATATAAGATAAGAAATGTAGGTGTTAACATCAGGTAATAACTGATATACAAATTAAGAAAAATTATATCAAGAAAACATTAAAATTTACTTTCTTGTTATCTTCCACTGACTATTGGATTGTCGAAAGATACCCATTGAGGCAGTTCCAGAGGAACGCGAAATCAATAAGGATTCTTGCGATCTGCAATAACAGAATGCAACAATATAAAATAATGTATCTACGCATTAATACTGGAAACTAACTGAAATTTACAAACAAACATCAATCTATCATTTCCTTACAGCTTCAGTTATGTTTAATTTCATACTATAATTCAGTTTCATATGCTCCCAAGGAAAAAATGACTATGTTGTATTTCTATGGAGTATGCATACTGAATAATTACAGTAAAATAAACTTAACATGCCCCTTTTTCTACCATGTATCGATCAATTATAGCCGAATGGAAATAAAAAAACCCCATCAATACCATACACAGGATCACAGATTTGAATCTAACACCCTCAAGGGATATTACCCGGTAATGAATTGTAATAAATGCTTGGTTATCACGAAGAGATAGTGCAAATTAGAAACAGTTAATTCAATGATAAAACCACAAATTTCAGACACATAACACTGTAATTGTCAAACAAATAGAAAATTCAACCAATGACGAACATCAAGATCATTAACAAACTAAACCCTATTGCAGAAGAGACATAATTACTAATTTATTTTACAAAGTAATGCTTAAAGAATGCATACCTAGCTCCTGCACTGGGTGCACTCATCGTACTGCACTGAGATTTCTTTGACTCCGTGCATGAATTGCAAAGCGGTCCTATTTGGCCAACATGTATTACAGGAAATGAACCTAGAAACAAGTGAATGACAAAAGAATAAGATCCCAATACAATCAAAATCATTCTTGTTACTTGCTTCTGCCAATAATAATGAATTTAATAAGAGTATAAGACAAGAGGTCACCTTTGCATCTTCTACAAGTGAAACATTTTTGCTCAGGTAAAGCACTAAGGATATTTTGAACCGTTGCTTCTAATGTATGCAGAGGTCTTCTCCTGCATGCCCTCAACACCTCGAGGAGGCTCTTCCCATTTTCAAAGCAGATATATTGTGCTGCACGTTTATATTGTTTACAAGCATGAATCTCGAACTGGGAAGGTGGAACAACCTACAATAGGAAACAAATGGCGGCAAGAAGTTCAATAACAGCAATTATGAATTCATGGAATTACAAAGTCTCCGACACTGCAACTTAGGAAAGAGATTCCTTACTCTGCGCCCCTTGCACAAGGAACACGAACATAAAATTCCTCCATCGGTAATGATGCCCCGAAGTCCAGCTGTCTGAAATTAATATGCAACTAATATTAAACTTAAGCTACGTACTTCATTTAAACTCCAAAGTAAAAGAAACAAAGAAAAGAAACCATTTATTCAAAAATAATAATAATAATAGGGGAAGCAAGAGCCACCTTACTACTTATTGTACCCATGTAAACTACTGGAACCCCATCAAGTAAACCAGTGTCAAAGAGCTCTTTAACTGTCATTGGGCACCTATTAAGTGCAATATTTTTTGACATTTTAAATTCCAAATTCTTCCCTGAAGTCAACAATCCACTTTCTTCTGTTGCTTCCTCTCCACCAAAATTTGAAACTGACACACTTTCAACATTCTGCTGTTGGCACTCCAAACTGTCTACTGCTTCAATCTTTGGTTTCAATAGCGATCGTTTAGACAACCTCAGCGCCTTCAACGGTAAATCATCATTATTTCTGTCACTACTGTCAGCAATCTGCATCGAAGATCCATCAAAACCTCTTTTCTCAACCAGATTCATCGACTCCTCTTTACACACGACCATTGCAAAATTATAACTAGATACATTGCAAAGCCTAGATTGAATAACAGGGTTACCATCTATTTCAATTTCCTCAATTACCAGATTCCCTACAATGGCATTTTCTCCGATAATATGGCTCTCTTCAATCAAAGCCTCTACAAGTGGACCCCCTTCAACAATATCTCGAACAACAAAGCTCTCATCAACCACATTATCCCCCACTAGTTTTTCATTTTCTGGTCTACCTCCAATTACACCTTCAATTACACTATTGTTCACATCACTAGCTTCAACCAAAGCTTTATTCCTCTGATCCTCATCAATTAAAGACTGTTTAACACCGTTTCTCGGCTTAGTAACGTCCTTGACCTTTTTGTTTCCAAAGTTATCCGAAAATTCATCGTGGCAATTAATACTTGACTTTTTAACTCGAGTGTAAACAATGTAACCATTAACTTGAGTACCTTTAACTCTTTTACAACTAGTACCAGAACTGGCCTGAGTTTGAGACTGAGTCACTGCCTCCGTAGTTGGACCAAGTGATCTCTCCAATGCGATATCCAACCCTCGCTTCATACCTCACTCACTTCACTCTCAAAATCCACTAAATTCTGCTAAAAAACAATAAAAATATTTAAAAAATAGAAAATTCGAGAAATTTAGCAGCGACGGAGTGAAAGATTTTACCAATTATGATCAGATAACGGCCATGACAGATAGATTTTGAGTGAAGAAAGCAAAAAATTTGGAGGGAAAATTAAAATGGAGGATTTGGAGATCGGATTCGAGGAGATTTAGGGTTTTCGATTTTATCTTCGAGGATTTAAAAATGAATCTGAAATGTTTGGGGCTTTCTCTTTTTTTTTTTTTTTTTTTTAATTTGGGTGGGGGTGGGGGGATGGGGAAAGTGGTGTCGTTGGCAGATGAAACCGACCAGCCGAAGAGGAAGAGATTAGTTTTTTCTAGGGGGGAGGGGCAACTGGCAAGATCCGTAAATAACACAAATTACAAAGTGGAAAGGGTTATCAGAATTGACCATATTAACCCTAATTGATTTCCAGGTTGACTATATTGCCCTTCTTTTGATTTCAAAGGAACGGACTCCAGGCCTTTTAGTTTGTATTTGTTAAGGCCCGGTAGGCCCAGTGTATTGATTTTCTATTTGGGCTACCAAATACCAATCATCCTAAAACCCAAAAAATCATCAATACAATTCCCATTTATATAAAAGAAAAAAAATAGATATTTTCGAACATTTGATTCAATAATTAATATAAAATTATAATTTTTTTTAACTTAGATTACAAAAATTTCAATTACGTTGTTTTTAGTTAATTCTTATAGATTTTTTTGGTGAATTGACGAAATTATTGATTAAACTTTCCTCGAAATTAGAAATAAAAAAGGGAAAAGAGTTTGTTGATAAAAACGTTATTAGCTTAGGCTCCTTAAATAAGGATGTTGCAAGATTCTGGTTAATTTGGCCCTTACATAGATTTTAACAACAAATAATGATAATATATTTCATAACATTATTGTCCACAAAATTATATATTTGAGCACGTGGTTAGCCTCTCTTTCCCTCTCTCAAAATTACTATGTGAAGAACAAAAACAACAAAAAATTAAAAACACAAAAATCAAGCGATTCTATTTGTCTAAAGTAGTGGGATATGGGGCCATTTAATCTTGTTTTTTATAGTAACTGTTAAAGGAAAAAGGGATAAGACTAGAAAACAATTAAATTTATATCATATCTAATTTTTTATTGGTCTTTTTAAGTATTCATGTTTAATATTCGTGCTTGACACATTTTTTAATCTTAAACATGATTATGGTGATATGATCTTTCAAATGCGTAAAATTATTTTAAAAAATTAAATATATCTGTATTAGATACTCATATTTAAGTCCGAGCAACATACTATTGTATATGGTTTATTTCCTGAACGAACTTCGTTAACCTTACAAGCTCATCAATCATGCTTCAAAGCATATTATTTATTCTGCAAAGACAACCCTTACAAGCATATTGGAGCAAACTGGAACTATGGCCACTGGCCTACAAATATATAGGGTAAGAACCAAAGTAAAGAAGAAGAAGAAAACAGCAGAATATAGCAAGACAAATGGAAGTAGCATAATCTGACTCGCCCTGAGTGAAAGTTTCCCCGAGCCCAGCTGCAAACCATAAGAATGAAGTAAGGCTGTAAGAGCTAGAGATACCGGTCGAGGAAGCCGTAAAGTGCCAAAGGATAGAAGTTGCCCTGCAAGAGGAACCGCCCTCTAAGGAAGGCGACTATTCAGTTTCAAAACAATCTCCATTAACTCCCACTGTGAAAGATTTGTGGGAAAGGATGAAAAGTAAAAACAAAATGAAAGAAACAACACAATCAGCAAGATACAAGATGCCACGGCCACCCCTGCCTGGCATGGCTTGAGCATTTAGAAGCCATTGACAGGGGTGGCCTGGCCTGCAGGTAATGATGATGGTGCAGAACTAAGAGAGTTTGATATTGAAGTTTTATTTGGGTTGATATATAGGTTTTAATTTTGTAATTTTTTTCTTTGTCATAAGGGGCAACAAAAGGGTGAGGTGACTTAAGTATATAAAGTGTGTTTCTCACTTTTTGATTGCTACTTTTCGGCATCTTCCAAGGGATATGCCATTGGCACCACCCTTGGTTTGAACCACATACGATTGCAGATATATCTTTTATTTCTTTCCTTCATTTCTTTTTTTCAAACCCCTCAGATTTTATATTGCGATGGCTACCGCTTCCTAATTATCATATGAAAGGGGATAGCTCCTTTCATCCTGTAAAGAGTCATGATTCAAGACGGGACTTGTTGACCACACATTTCCTGCCAGGTACAAAAGGTTTTGGGCTGAGAACTCAATTGGCTAGCTAATTCAGTCATGAACTAGGAAAGTGAACTTAATTTAGCACTCTGTGTAAGTTCAAAGAAGCCAGGTTGGTTAATATATCCATTTTTAAAATTAGGCAGCTAAGATTTGAATTCAAATTTTAAAATTTATCACTTTTTGTTCTACATATATCATTATTAACGACCCAATCAGTAGCACTCAGTATCACATAATATCATATTTGTATAATCACTTTTAAGAATCTAGTTAATATGAGATCAAATCTCAGCATTTGTCATCAATTCCCTACCCATATCATCATCAACGACCAATTTCTAGCATTTGACATCACACTACACCATGTTCACAAAGCATTCTCTAGTTTGATTTGCACAAAATAAAACCCCACAAAAAGCAGTGTCATATTTTATAGAAGTAGGTCTTTTTTTTAATTATTGTTCTTTAGCTTTTAGCTAGTCTGCATGACTCAGCAGCATCATTCTTTTGTTCTCTGAAAGAGAAACTTTGATGCTCTTTGTTTTTGTTCGCGTAATGCCTTTGAAGGACAATTTTCGCTTCGCTGAGTCATGCAGTATATAGTGTAAAATGTTGCCTGTCTAGATGCCTTATTTACACACTAAATCCACTTCTTTTGTCAATGAAGAACTTATCGTTGAACATAGAGAATAGCTTAATTAGTTAATATGATCAATTATCATTTAATAATTTTAAAATTCGAATTTTAATATCTATAATTTTTTTTTATCTCAATCTATGGTCTCATTTATAAAAAAACAAAAAAATCAGAGTTAAATAAGTATAACATGAGTGGTGATATATCCATGAAAAAAATTAAAATGTTTAAATCCTTGTAACGTGCTCTTAAGAAAGCCACGGAATAAAGAACTTAGTGTTTCATGGCAAGGAAGTATGAAACATTGCACTAAGGGACAGGATTTAGCCCCAAATCTAAATTTTTATGTTGTAAATAGTAAATTTTTTTAACCTTATATAAAAATTGAACAAAATTGCAAGTACAATAACAAATTCAACAAAATCAAAATATAATATTAATTCACATTATAATAATAAATTTGACTTCAATCTTAATGAAAAATATTTCTTATTCACTAAATAAAAGGTGCAAAGAAAACAACCAAAAAAATGAAAGATGGAATTTTCTTGCTCCTAAAACATTAATAATTATTGTTTGCATGGCAATCGAAGGATTGATCGCCGGCGGCTGGTTTGGCACAACGTTTTGTA
>JBBYHO010000001.1:6705119-6723557 GCA_038382025.1 Adansonia gregorii | reverse complement strand
AACGCCATATATATAGAAGATGGAAAAGAAGTCTTAGATTAGGAGTAATGGTGGAAAGGCACTACTTGAGACGACGTACAATCCATTTTTTATTAGCTTATGTGAACAATTTATATATATATATATATGTCAAAATCATGAGGCCGAAGTAAAGATATGTATTTTTTTTTTAAGGATATATTTTAGTCGTCGAAGAATTTAGTTCATGATATGTAGTTGGACCTACCAACTTTGTAACTAATATCAGTATATGCATTGTCTTCTAATTATAAAATTTTTAGCTAGCTATTGATAGAAGGAACAAAATTATTTAAGTTTGACCCAGTTAAGAATTACAAAACCAAAAAAGAAAAGAGAGAGGTCAGATAGCTTAATTTCATGTTGACGAGATTGGCCGCCATGACCACTTTTATTTTCTTCTCATTTCCCTATTTCTTTTTAAAACATAAAATGTTTTATTAAAATTAAAAAAAAAAAAAAAAAAACTTGTTACGAGCTTATTGGTGACTGTCGCTGAAAATCCATTTTAGCAAAGGGGACTGAAAGGAAAATTTTATTATGTTGGCGGAATATCCTAAAACTTTTATTTATTTATTTTTTTTTTTTAGGAGCATTGAGACTGGAAACTTAATTTTGTCATTTTGAGCTTGAATTAACGGTAATATATGTATATACTGCTCCCAATCAATTATGTATTTTACAACTAGATTATGAACTCTTCTTCTTAGCACATATTCATAGGCTACATTATTAATTTAATATTTAAAAAAATTTAAATAAAAATATTGAACTTGTAAAATAAATTTAAATAAAAAATAAACTTGTTTATATTAAACCTAAATTTAACATTCAAAACTTTAATTCAGACATACCCAACCGACAGCATCTTTGATTATAAAATATATAAATTATGTAATATATACTTTAAAATTTAATAAAAGACAAATATTAAATTTAAAATAATAATATAAACAGACTTAAAACATATCTGGATTACTTATTTACGTGTATGAACAAATTTAAGCAAAATTTAAATCCACATTTCATATCAAACAAATCCCAAACAAAAATAATAAAATCTTAATCAGTTAACTAAACCACCTACCCAATTAAATGTCACTTACCATGTTACCGTCAACATTATATGCACTCCAAAATTTGATTTCCTTTCTTTTTTCCCCCCTTACGTGAATTTTCTTGCTGATAGTCCACTGGCTAGGCACAAATATTTCAAGGCTGACAGTCGACTATAACTATGTATACACAAAAAACATGTAAAGAAATATACCAAGCCAACGCGTACATACTTACATAATACAGATTCATCAACGACGGCGGCCGTGTCTATACATATAGTCTCTCGATGGAAAGAAGCAAATTAAGGATACCTCATCAAAAAATTCGACCACTTAGCTCCATTTAGAAACCGCAAATGATTTATGTTCCACAGACTCAGTTTAAATATTCTAATAAACCAACTTCATAAAAGAAGAGAGCAGGAAATCAAATCAAACAAAACTCATTCCGGCAAAAATAATTTCATATATAAACATAACAAAGCGCCATCTGCTGCTGTGCTTCTCCAGCTTTTCACCCAGAGAGTTTTGACATAAGGCTTGTTTCATAATAAACCAGCTGATTTCAGAGCAGCTTTGAAGTCTTCCTCATTTCTCCAGTCGGGAACCTGCATCCAAGATAAAAATATGAAAGGCAATCAAAGATGAAAATGTAAAGCATAAAAGAAAATAACTGGACAAAGATATGCATCAACCACAAGATAGCAAAGCGCTTACCTCTGCTATTTTCGTGCCAAAATGATTTTCGATTTTGGACATTATCATTTGGTCCACATCACCACAAAGCAAGTTGAACACAGCTCCTGTAAATTGGATAGAAATAGCTTTGAATAATTTGCTCTTCCATGAATGTTTGTTAAACGGTATAAACTATATGAAGTGAAAACCCTCCCCAAACATTTGGTTGCTTTTGAACCAAAAAAGAGTTGAATTCTCACCCGTAAATTCTAGAATTCAATTTATAACAATGTTATACACAAAACCGTTACAACATAACACAATTGTTGGGTGGCATCAAAATGAAAATGTTGTCTAACAAAAATAAGACAGAGGGACATCATTAAAAGCTTTACACAACAGAACTATAGATCTAGCTACCAGTCAGGTTTAACATGCATCAGGAAACAACGATAAACACTCCTAGTTAGGGATGAAAAGAGTTAACTTCCAGTATTAATCTTTTAAGCAAAATCACATTTTCATTCAGAAACCTACCTTTGCGGCCAAAACGCCCTGCTCTGCCAATTCTATGCAAGTAAACCTCACAATCAGGCTCTGTACGATTGTCATGTCTCACAGGAAGATCATAATTGATCACCAAATTAACCTGCAGAATGATAAAACATCAGGATCATGCACTTTGTACACAGCCAGGCAACTCAGTGAAATAAAGGGAAGAGATACCTGTTGCTGGTCAAAACCCCGGGCAAGAAGATCAGTTGAAATGAGAACTTGAGTCAAACCATCCTTAAACTCTTTGACTATCTTGTCCCGGTCCTCTTGCTTGAGAGCACCTTGAATTGTGGTAACATCATAACCAAGTTCGACAAGTGACTTATGAAGCATGCTTGCACTATTCCTGGTGCGTACAAATATTATCGTCTGCCCTAGCCGCTCTCCAAATTCAAAAATTCTCTCTTTAATCACCATAACCTTGGAAAGTTCATCTGGAACGTTCACCTTGTACTGCTTCACTGACTCCAATGATAGTTCTTCCTTCTTGACAAAAAGTTGATTGTGATCTCTCTTAACTATTTTTGATACAAAATTCTTGACAATCTCGCTAAATGTGGCAGAAAACAGGAGAACCTTGAAATTTATTCAAAACCAAGCTTCCCATTAGTCATTGTTCTCCAATTCTAAGCATGCAACTAAATTGTGATATAACCCTGCTTTATCACCAGATAGACTAGCCCTTCATAGACAAAAAAATACATATTCAAGCTCCTCGCATCAAATATATTAGCCATTTAAACGCATGGGCATTCTTCAAAAAAAAAAAAATGGATATCTACTCAACTAGCAAATTAGTCCATAATTTATGTCACACTTAAGTCTGAACAGTTTCTACGCATAGCCTTCGTCTGTAACAGTGCCTCAGACCAATTTTATTCAGCACTTGGTTCATCAATATTGAAAGACAAGAAATGTTAAGATACCATATAGAGAATATTGATTAAGCATACTATCTGTCCAACAACTCAAGATAAAGAAATGTTAAGTTAGTAAATAGCAAACGGTTGACATAGTACATGGTCCACATCCCAGACTTAAATAAAATTTAGAGCAGATCCTTCTTCTTTTTTTTTTTTTTTTTTTTTTTTTTTTTTTTTTTTTTGGGTAAACATTTAGAACAAACCTTTCCTACAAACCTGGCAGTGAGAACTGATCCTTTCAATATCCCTCATTATTCTCAAAGAGTCATCTTTAAATCCATCCTGCAGGAAACAATTGTACGTGAGGAAGTCAATGATCAACAACATGTTCATCCAAGCATGAAATTTACTCAAAACAGTTAGATCATATGGTTTGCACTGCATCATAAGTCCATACTTCCAAAATCAATCATCTATAAACAAAGCCATTCCAATCCTCCCCAAAACAGAGTAATTAATGAATACAATAAAAAAAGATCTTTTGGAATTCTTGATAGCAGAGATGGAGAAATCACTTAATGGCACCTCAATCCTTCCATTGGCCTAATTTAAATTCCTTTCCTTTATCACTCCTCCTCATCTTAGACCCTATAATCAATCATGCTCTGCGAAACTGTGACTCAAAACCTAACAAAGCAACTCCCACAAACATGCTTAAAAGCCATAATATTCCTATAAGCTGAATAACAGACAACGCAGTATAGTAAAAATTCTAAACACCTCGCATAAAATCCAAAAGTCACACGCTGCATGTTGCAAAATCAATAGTAGAAGATGCAAACAATTGCTAAGGCATCTATAAATACAACATATCACTAGAGGGATAAGTCCCAACTCCCAAGATGCCTTCTCACGTAGATAAAATGCTTCGCTAATAGACGCATGTACAACATTATTATCTCTGCCTATACAGCTGACCCAACAAAACTAAGGTAGTCACAAATTCATCCACAGACAAGTAAAGTTCCAACATGTTCCACATGAAACAGCATTACTTATAATTTAAATTTGCAACAAAATTTTTCCTTTTTTTTTCCCCTAATAGTGAAAACTAGAGAACTATATATTATAAATTCCACCAAACCACAAGCAAATAAACCAGAAAAATAAAGGTTACCTCGGCAAGCATGTGATCGGCCTCATCAAACACGAGTATCTTCACGTAAGTCACACCCAGTTTCTTGGCTGACATCCATTTCTTAATAGTGCCAGGAGTACCAATAACTACTTGAGCTGTAATAGGCGGCCGTTTATTAATGGGAATATAATTAGTGCTGTCCATTGGAATAGCACATTCTGAAGTTATCCCAGTATGTCTCCCCATCTTCCTAAGCACTTCCAAATTCTGCCCAAAAGAGCCCAAATTCTCTAATCAAAACCAAAAGCCAAATTTCATTGAAACCTCGAAAATTCAAAATTCCAAAACCTTAACCTGAATAGCCAATTCTCTTGTGGGACAAATGCAAAGTGCTTGAGGAGCTTTTATATTCGGATCGACACGAGACAGCATTCCAAGTGTAAAGCAAGTGGTTTTTCCAGAACCGTTATGAGCTTGGGCAATTAAATCCATGTAAGGTGGATTCAAAATCATTGGTAAACTAATAGCCTGAATTTTACTAGGCTTTTCAAATTTCATCTCAACGTATAAACCCTTCAGCAGTTCTGATGACAAATTCAATTCCTCAAACGTAAGTGCAGAAGTATACGGTGTATCCCCTGACGTAACCTTAAAAATCGAACAAAATTTACAAAAAAGTCAAAACCCTAAATCTCAGTCAAAATATAAAGAACAAGCTAAAAATATTAAGATTCAGAGATTTATACGGCTTTAATGTTGGAATCTTCAGGTTCGTCAAGGAACTTGTTGATCTTTTTGTCCTCGTCGATTGCTAGGTTTCCAACGTCGAGTTCCGGCGCGCCTTTTTCTTCCGATGTAGAGGAAGCGCTCGGTTCCTCCGGAATATCATCTTCTAAATCGGCCCATCGTGTTGGCGCATCGGTGGCCTTTTTGGTTTCTTGTGGTGTTGGCGTCTTGGCAGCGGCACTGGTGTACTCGGCGGAGTCTGTGGCTGAATCAGCCATGAAGTTCTAGAAATGAACGGAACAAACGGGAGATAGGTAAATCGCTTTCTTCTTCTTCTTCTTCTTCTTCTTCTTCTTCTCTTTTCGAGCGAGGATGAGAGGAGAATATATAGTGGTAGAGGAGACCGTTTAACCGACTCTGGGTTTAGCTTAATATTGACGCAGTTATCTTCTTTGCTGCTTAATAGTGACGCAGTGATTTTTAAACGGGAAATTTACAGTCAAAGTTTATTTTTCGCAAGAACGGTAAACAAATTAATTAATCTTAATTACTTTATTTATTTAAAAAATTATAAAAAAAATAAATAAAAATTAAATGACATTAATGTGTGTAAACTTTCAAGATAATTACATTTTTTTTTAACACAGTTATGTTTGTAAAAAGTGTTCTTCTGGTCCAATTTCTATTTCACTCACATTTTTAATTGATAAAAATATAAAATTAAATAAAATTATAAAACTAAATTTAAATAAAAATAATTTTTTTAGTGTTTTATATAATACCTATTACCAAAAAAAATTTAATTAATTTTAAAAAATCATCAATTTTTTTAAATTCTAACACATATTAATTTTAAAAAGTTTCATATTTTTATATTTAATTTTTGTAAAAAATTATTTATTAATTAAAAATATTTTTTTTGCTCTGTAAAATTCTGATAATATTTAATTACTAAAATTTCACTAATTTTATTAAGATAGGAATAAATTATCTCAAGACGAGGTCGGTTAGACTCGAACCCCGGCGGGATCCTTATCTTGTTTTATGGTCGAACGGTGGTGCGGAGATGAAAAACCCTGTGCTTTCCCTACACGATGGAAAGAAGCAGTCGAACCAAAAGAAGATCCTCTGTCAACTCTGCTTCCGAGTCCGAATCCGAGGAGACCGACAGCCGAACTTCTCCCATTACAAACGTAGCAAGGACAGAAGCCGTTGCAGCGGAACAAAAGCAGAAGCCATAGCCGTAGCCAAAGCAGTCGTGGCCGTCATTCCGACGATGATTCTTCCGGTGGCGATAGCGATGGAAGCGATCGAGGCCGTACTAAGAGGAAGAGGGCTTCCAGAAACAGTGTCTGGTTATTCAAATGAATCAAATCCTTTTGGCCATTCCAATCTCAACAAAATGTAAATTTTATTTCGTTTATGAATTACTTATTATCGTCAGTGGTGAAAGTTTAGAGTGTTAGAACTCGGGCAAACTTTAAGAAACCCAAAATTTGCAGATTATATGCTAATCAGCGCAATTATGGTACTTCTTACTTTACCATTGATTAGGCAGTTTTGTAATTAGTATTAGAGTCTAGTAAAAGTGCATGCTTCAGTAAACTGGTGAATGAATTGGAGGAATAGAGGTTTTTTTTTTCTTTTATTGAAGACAAGCGGGATTGTATGTGGATTGTAGGTTTGTGTGGCGGAAGAAAATCGAGCGTGATGTTGCCCAAGGAGTGCCGTTGGACACATTTTCAGTGAAAGCTGAGAAGTAGAGACAGAAAGAAGGAATGGTATGGTGGTATAGGTCTTCTGTGTAATATTGGACATATTGATATGTGATTGTAGCATGAAATTCACTTTTTCATAAATGCATATACAAATTCATGTTGCAGGCTGAGATTGAAAAGGTTAAAAAGAGAAGAGAGGTAAGGCCACTTGAGAAAGCGCAACATGAGGAAGAAATGGTATGAGTTTGTTTCCTTGGATAGCGTGATTCTGATGTATTGCAAATTTAAACTCTCTTCAATTTTTTGGTTGATATTAAATGTCTTTTGGGGTGTTAACTGTGTCTTTACCGGTAAGGTATGATAGCTAGAGAACATGCTCGAGCTGAGTTCCAAGATTGGGAGAAGAAGGACGATGAGGTACGGTGCTGGGTTTGCAATATGTGCTGTCTACCCTTTTTTCTCTTCCATTTAAAGTTGGTTTGTAACATGTGCTATCTACCCTTTTTTCTCTTTCATTTGGATCAAAGCAAAGTCAGATCAGAGATTAGATTGTGTGAAGGCCCTATGAAGCCTATTGATGTTTTGTCGAAGCACCTTAATGGCTCGGATGTTATGTATATAGAGCTAAATGAACCATACATGGTTTTCAAGGTATATCTCCCTCAATTGTTGTTCTATTGGAGTTGACATTTTTCATATCTTTATCCTTTAACTTAGAACATCTTAAAGACTCTTTTAGTGAAGACCAGTTTGCTAAATCTAGTTAGAACATGGTTGTTCTCTTTCATTGGCTTTTTAATTACTACTATGTTTCATGTTGTTTATTGGAGCTCACTTCAATAGCACCATATAGCATTATGCAATTGTTAAATAGTTGACTGCTGGCTGATGTATTCTGATATAAAATTTTCTTATTTGCAATTATTATTGACCTTGGTGTTTGATGTGTCTGATTTAAGGCTTGGCAACTAAAGAGATGGAAGAGCTTCGGGGTGATGTCAAAATGCATCTTGATTTGGACTGGGCAACTTTAACACACGTAGTGTACTGAGAGGTATTGCTCCTTTCCTCTTTATTTATGCTGGATACTGTGTCTACTGTTTTTGGATATCACATTGTGTCTATTTCAATGATTGCCCTCAGGAAATTTCTAATTAATTTAACTTGTTTGAATTTTCCATCCAACCGTATTCTCTTGAATTTGTAAAATAAGAGAGCCCCAGATAGAAGGAAATGGCTGAAAGGGATTCACATTGCTTACTTCACTTGGTTGGCATAGAGGATTTAATGAAGCAAGAGCAGTAAAGCATGCCCCCTGCAATTTTTCTTTTCTATTTTTGTCTCTATTTCTCTTTCACAAATATTGGTACGTATAATTACATAGGCACTTATGGTGGTTTGTGATTGGGAGCTAGCTGAAGCTGGGAAGAGGGATGCACTTGATCGAGCTAGGGTGCATAGGGAGGAACCTCCAGCTCAGTTGCTGGCAGAAGAAAGGGGTCTGCATTTTAGTATTGAAGCAGATGTCAAGAATCCCTTGGAAGGAAAGACCTACCATGAGTTGGAGGCATTACAAATTTACAATCCCAGATTGAGTCACAGATGCAAACTGGCAGAGCAAAAGGTTGTTGACTATTGGGAGGCTGTTCTTAAAGGTCTTCACATTTTCAAAGCAATGGTGCTTCTTTTTCAATATATTTCATGGTAATATTGTTTCATGATGTTTATCTGGGACTTATGAGTAAATTTGTGTTAACAGGCCTGTTTGAAGGAAATACATGCTAAAATGCTGCGTAAATATTTACGGTGTCTTGAGCAACCTTCAGAAGGTGATAGACTGGAGTCTGATCATGATTTAAGGCCTGATGTGGAGGATAGCGATCATGATGCGAGAGGTATTTACTTAGTCAAGGCCTCAGCCCTCAAGGGGATATGGTGGTTTCATCGTTAGATTTCTGAACCTAGGACAGTTAGCTAATTTTTCTTTCCTCTGTAGATGCTGAAATATATTCGCCAGGACCTGTACTACAAGAAGAGACTCACGAGGTGGAAGAAGAGGCTGAATCATTTTCACCAGAACTGTTGCATGGTGATGAAAATGAAGAAGCTGTTGACCCTGCAGAGGACAGGGCTATATTGGTAACTCTATCTTTATTGCCCCTTAATGAGCATGCTAACTCA
Organism: Adansonia gregorii; assembly: GCA_038382025.1. Lineage (NCBI taxonomy): Eukaryota > Viridiplantae > Streptophyta > Magnoliopsida > Malvales > Malvaceae > Adansonia > Adansonia gregorii. The sequence goes on along the minus strand of JBBYHO010000001.1, from coordinate 6,714,622 downwards.
GGAATATTCGTGGTTTAACCATGTTTCTTGTTAACGGGAAAGAAACTGTATAGTTATTTTGGAGGAGCAGCAAAGATGGATGCTAGAAGCTATGGCATCAAAACCTGCCCTTTCAGAAGATAACTTCGAGCTAAAAGCCATGGAAGCTATGGGGGCAATGGAAGAGGATGATGCAGTATTTGGCTCTGGTGCTGAAGTTAACTTGGACTCACGGGTATCTTAGCCACTCATCCCATTTTTATATAAATAAAATCAAGGAATTGACAGTTAGCCGCTTTCTATTTTATCTCTTGAAATAATATATATATATCCCTGCAGGTGTACTGGTGGCATGACAAATGCCAACCTAGAAAACCAAAATATTTCAACCCTGTTCACACTGGATATGAGTGGAACAAATACAATCAGACCCATTATGATCATGATAATCCCCCTCCCAAAATTGTGCAAGGATATAAATTTAATATCTTCTACCCCGAGCGTGTTGACAAGTCAAAGGCTCCTGTATTCACTATTGAGAAGGATGGAAACAGTTCGGAGACATGCATTCTAAGGCTCCATGCCGGACCACCCTATGAAGACATTGTAATTTAACTTCGTATAGGCTTTTCTTGAGCAAATTACTGATCCACCTGTAAATGTTATCCTAGATGTTTGTAAAGGATTTAACTCATTCCCAATTGTTCCACAGGCTTTCTGGACTGTATTCACTTTAAGCGCTATCGGCACCGTAGGTAATATGGGGCTAATTTTGAATTTTCAACTTTGCAAGCTGTAACTGCCTGCTATGAAATTCTTACTCAAGTTAAATACTAAAGTAGTTAATGTAACAGATTTTAGTGTATTACTAAAAAAACTGTGAATGGGAAGTATTCTCATTTTTTTAACTCGGAAAAGCTGGACTTTGGAGCATTAAAGTGATCAATCATGTTCTTGTTTTGGAGTTGCTTCTCTCTGAACATGATATATTTCACCTAAACGTCACGGTCACCTGAGAAATTATGTTACCAATCTGTAAAACAATCATATCTTCCCCTCTTCTTGGTTTTGACCAGGTTTTTTATTTTTATCCATATATTTTTGCATATGATAATTAGTATTGGCGGATTGATAATTCCATGACTACTTATTTGAGTCATTTCTATCTTTGTTTAAATAAGGAAATGTGGATCTCTGAATTGGTTTTGGGACCCTTTTTGGTGGAATTTGAATGGGGAGACAAAACCTATCAAAGAATGCAATGCCTAGAGTTTGGGAGGTTTGGAAGAACAAAATAAAGTTTTTAGATTTGTAGAACTCCCAAAACAAAGGGAATTTTTGAACAGTTTTCTCGAGGCTTTCCCAATTAAGGAAAGGTCCTCAATTCTCTTCCCAATAAACTTCTAGTACTTTAAGAAAGAAAATCTCCTTAGAGATACTAATAATATTTGACAAAGCTTTGGTTGGCTATTAGTTTATCTCACTGGCTAAGGATGTCATGCTCATGTCTTTGTCTTTGTTTTATGAACTTTACCTACTAAATTTCAATACTTTGATTCTGGGTAATGATTAAGGGTTTAAAACAGAGTATTAATTTTTTTTTTTTTTAAAAAAAAAGGTACTGCATTTTAAAAATGGTGGACCTTTTCTGTAAAACAAATTTCCAATCCCCGCCCGAAATGAGTGTTTTGCCCAATTAGAATAGAAAGGCATTTGGTTTGTCAATAAAAACAGTTGTGATGCCCCCGATTTAATTAAATCATTTTTTGCATATAATATTTAATAAATTTTAAGTTTAAATAAATTTTACTGTTTATAACTCTTACAGTTACTTAAATAAATTTGTTCATGGTCTAGTAACTCGATAGGCCTAGCGAATATTGGATAGAGTAAGAAGTAATTTGGATCAGTTTTAATTATTATTTAAATAATAAAAATATTTTTATTTAAATTTAATTATAAATGTTAATATAAAAATATTTTTTAATTAATATTATTTTAAATAATGAAATGAATTTTTGGGCCGACACAAATTTAATTAAACTCAAACCTACATAAATAAATAAAAAAAATTTTGAAATACGATTCAATCTAATTTAATTCATAATCACTTTTATATTGTGATTCTTTTATTATGTTAAGTTGACCATGGCATTTGCAAGACACTTTGGTTATGAAATTGAGCTTTAATTGAGCATGATTGCTAATTGGCACAATTAGGGAGCAATGGAAGCATATAGAAATATCATAATCAAAATATTGGAAGCAATTATTTTTGCTTTTGACTAATCCATTGTACAAAAAATAATCTAATAATTTTAAATATGATTATATAATATGATATATATAAAGTTATTAAAATAATATCACGAGATAATATAGATACATAACTTAAAATCTATATAATACGAATTAGTAACTTTTCAAAATTAATATAAATATAAAATTTTTTAAATATAATTATAATGTGATAAAATATATAATCATAATATAAATATACGAATTACAATTTTTCTTTTTAATATTTATCTGCATGTTCGTTAAACCCTGGGGGCGTAGATATTGTATTGGACAAAGGAAAGAAGGGGAAAAAAAATAAAGAAAAAGACATGGTGTATCTTTGTCCAAAATGTTCCATTTTGTCCTTTTGTTTTTTTAATTATAACACCAAAGAAAACAAGAAGGAAAAAAAGACTCAATAACCAATCGAATTTGTTAAAAAATCTTAGAACAAGTCACCAACATTGGTCTTTTGCTAATTAACGTGGAAAACAAGCTTGTACTAACTTTATATATATATATATATAATTATTTTTTATTATAATTAAAGGACACATATGTTAATTCTGCGTATGAAATTCACTAATTTCATATGAATTGTGATAAATTACGTATGACGAAGATGATATTAGGGTTCAACTCTTTGAAGTGTATCAAAAACATCACCACGAGCAGGAAATATACAAAATAAATAAATAAAAATAATAACATATGTGAAATTAAGAATATATATGTTATTTAATTTTTTTTATAAATAAAAGTACATTTAAAAAATTAATAGTTCTTGAAAATTATCAAATATTTTAAAAAGAACTTATTTCTTTTAGAAGTATAATTTTTTTTCTTTGTAATTTTCAAAACATTTTTTATAAAATAAAATAAAATTTTATTTTAAAAACAAAAAATAATTATAAATATTATGATTTGAAGCGGCATCCTCGTCCTCAGTAAAGGAAAGTAGATTATTCCTTGAAAATTCAACGTCTGGTCGAAAATGTTGGTCACATTTACAAGTTGAAATCCAAAGTAAAGTCGATGCCAGATTCAGATTTTTCACCATTTCAAGAACACTTATATCTTCCCAACTGTGTGTCTATATATATAAATAGACACACTCAACGTGTTCTTGACTTTGAGTGCAGTTGGTGTTTAGTTGGAAAGAAAATCTCATGATATCAAGTAGCTTTTGTCTGTAAAAATAAACGTTCTTAAATTTCCAGCAAAGTAATTGCATGATTTTTGACATATAGAGCTCCCATTAAAACATTATTGGGGAAGCAATAGAAAACTACATATATATATATGTCTATATTTGTATCAAATATTTCCAAGTATTACATATTATATTGGCAAAGCAACTGAACCCTAAGTAAATGTATACCCTACAATCTTCAATAAAACTTTATAAGCAAATGCTTTCCCCAAATTCAACAAGCTTGTTTTGCTTTATGTTCACAACCAGAATTTCTTACTAAATCCTAACAGATTCCCAGTTTCCCCATATCTTAATTTCTCTCTACTCCTTTTGATCATCTAATGATTTCTGCAATAAAAAAAAGGCAAGAATCTGATCCCAATCTTTTCTTTATTTTGTCTTTCCATATCCGCTCAAATCCACCATGGAATCCCTCACTTTTGCTTTGTTTTTGCAATATTCAAAACCAATGTCCTTCTCAAGCATCATTCCCCCAACCCCCCCCCCCCGCAATAGCTCTAAAACTTTTCCCTTTGTGATAATATGAATATTCAGAAATTATACTCAAAAACATAATAATGTACTTCATTTATATAATCTCCACGGTAACCTCTTTAGCAACGGTGTCCTCATCTATAGCTTGAATGATGCGTTGGAGATCTCGGACAACATCTTTCATGCAGGGTCTATCTGCCTTTTTCTCTCTCAGACAGGCAAATGCAAGCTCTGAGAAGACTTTAAAACTCTTTAGCAGGTCATCTGAGGGCTCCTTATTACCAAGTAGCTGATGATCCACAACTTCCATGATTGCACCATCACTGGCCCGTTGGCTAACATAAATGGCTAGGTTTACATCATCTTGATCTCTTGAGAAGTCAATGGCCCTTTGGGAAGTCAGCAACTCTAGCAAAACTACTCCATAACTATAAACATCACTTTTATCAGTTAACTGGTAGTTGCGATAGTACTCAGGGTCCATGTACCCAAGGGTTCCCTGAGCGCAGGTTGAGACATGGCTCAGACCTGGGCTAGCCAATCTAGAGAGCCCGAAATCTGAAACTTTTGCATTGAAATCATCATCTAAAAGTATATTTGCGGACTTGACATCCCTATGGTAAATGGGGGTGTATGCTGCAGAATGTAGATAGGCCAATGCTTCAGCAGTTTGCAAAGCGATTTTCAGCCTTGTTTTCCAGTCCAGGAACGTGGGATATTTTCCATGTAAATGATCATGTAGGGTCCCATTTGAAATGAAATCGTAGATCATCAATGGCTGTTCAGCTTCCACGGAACAACCTAGGAGTCTAACCAAGTTCTTGTGGTTGACTTGAGAAAGAATCCCAACTTCATTGAGAACTTGTTGGGTGCTTTTGATGTTCCCAACTTTAGCTGACTTAACCGCCACGACCGTCCCATCTGGAAGCTCACCCTTGTAAACCTCCCCAAAGCCGCCACTTCCTAGGAACCTATCTCGAGCAAAATCGTTTGTCATCTTTTTCACCTCTTTCAAGCGAAACATCTTAGCCGGTTTGCAACCATTGCTTGATTGCAGCATGTCTTCTCTCGACTTCAAGATCTTTGCCTGATTAGAATTTTTCCAGGATTTTCTGGAAGTAATTGCAGCAGTAGCCATGACTAGTGTGAAAAAGGAGATTACTCCTATGGAGACCTTTACGCTGACGCTAGCACTAGTGTTTTTCTTCTTTCTCAAGCAAGTTCCGAGAACAGGGTCCCAGTTGTAGCCCTTATTGCAAAGACAACGAGAGAGGCCGCCGTTTGCACCACCAGCAGGTGAACACTGGGAAGCCCCCGAGCAATCAGATTGGCTTTGACAGATGGGCTCAGGCGGAGGAACCCATTGGATTTCCAACCCTTCTTCCCATTCACGAGCAGGCTTTCCTTGATCCAAATGAAGGATGCTTCTGAAAGCTTTACAACCTGAACTGTGAAGCCGTATTTTGTAAGCCGAAGGCATCCCACCGGCAACGAAGGTGCAACATGGATCAACTTCACTTGCACACTGGACTGCTCGTTTTGCTTCAACATGTCCAGAGCTCTCCAAATAATGGTGACAAAGACTCGTAGAAGTGCAGTTAAGAGGAGAAATCAATAGCCGTGGGGAACAGTTGAAGAGAAAGATGGTGTTAGAGGAAGTGATGTTAAAAGGGAGCGTTTGATTTAACCAGATGCCCTCACTCACCGCCATGTCTTGAGTTTCACATTTACCCGGCAGCCATGGCGATGGTTGAACAACCATGCGATGAAACGAAGCCATGATTCTGGTAACAAGGTAAGAACTTCCATTCAAGGCATCAAAGTAAAGTTTACGAGACTGAGAATCACAACGAAGTGAATACCCTGGGTCACCGCAACCGGGGTGCGTGCTTAGAGGATATGGGACCTCCATGGATCCGCAACTTGGACAAATTTTCTGGGAAAAACAGTAATGAACAAGTAACAGAAGACATAAAATGCAAATGACGACTGGTTTTGCATTCGGATGAATTGAGTTCATCATAGTGAATCAACAATGGAGGAAGAAGAGCTGAAATGGTTATAGCGCAAAGAGAAATTATGCTTGCTGGGCTAATAAAAAGGCCAGAGATTAAGAATAAAGTAGATAAAAAAGTAGCTAAAAGAATCTATATGAAAAAACAATCCACCTTTTGTCATTTATGGTAAAGGTGGATTCCGACGGTGTGGCATCCTTTAGAGATCAGGAATTGCCAGCTAAGTTCTTTACAATAATGGTGGATAATTACCAGGAAAGTACTTTCTTCTTCTTCGTCTTCTTCTTCTTTCATCCTTAATGGTGGTTGAGGAACAGATCATTAAAGTTAAATTCCACAACATAATTAATAGCCCCCACTACAACTTTCAATGTTGATCAGGAAAAAGGCATGCACAACCTCCACCAAGGACATATATATTTCTTTTAATGTAAGACAACATATTTTTTGTAAGCATCCACGCAATTGTTACCTTTTTTTATATATTTTAAATCATGAGGTATTTGAACAAGCATTCCATTTAACAGGACAACCTAACTAGCTAGAAGGAACTAAAAAGAAAGATTTTAGGATAAGAAATATTTAGTAAAGGCATCTATAAGGAAAACAAGGGAAAAGAAATGGAATGATCAAAAATACTTTCTTTCTTTAGCATGTTTCTTGAAGCTCTAAAAAGGGTCATTTGATTTTTGGCATCCAAACTGTTTAATACCCATCAATAAGTTTGGATAACTGAGTTTATTTTTATTTTTTTTAAGTATTTAGCATTTGATATTCACATTCAACATAAATTTAAATATATAATAAAATTAAAAATATTAAATATACTCATATTAACTATATACTCAAATCTTACACTTAACATTTAAATTTAAATAGGATAAAAGAGATCTTTGAAAGAGTATAGTTATGTGATAATCAAAATAATGTGCATATAAAGTTTTAAACAAGCTATAATATCGAAGGTATAAACCATCGGTACCTTAAGTGGACGGATCTAAATTCAAAGTTCAGGGGCCTCTGGATCCAGTGCAAAGAGGATGGACCCAGAGACTGCTCTTATAGAAACATAGCATGAATATTGGAAATTATTTGCTAAAGAACTATCATGTACACTATGAATCTGTTTTAGGGCAATTTAGATTCCCCATTATTTGTGAGACGCAAAAGACACTAAGAACTTGGACCCCCTCCACCACTAAAAGACCAGTTATTTACCTACCTAGTAAATGTAAATTGATTTTTTATGTTTTGGTAGAAAACAAAGTCCTTATGGGACCAAACTTGCTTAGAAAGGGGTAAACTTTATATGATGACTCAAGGACCAGCTGTGCAGCCAGCCGAGGATAGTTAGAACTGAGTTTAGAGGTTTATGTGAGTCAAATTAGACTACCTTTGGTTGGGTTTAATATTATTTATACTTATTCAAGTTCAATTAAATCTTAAGTATGGACTTTGAATGAAATTTATGTTTGTTTATATTTGTAAATAAATTATTCAATCTCGTTTATGCTTATTTATATTATATTTTTTTATTTTTAAAAAAATATATATTTAATATTTAATCTTTAGTAATTTAATAATTTTATTTTATATGTTTTAAAATATAGATAACTTAACTTTTTTTAATGTTTATACTATAATATTTATATATATGTATTCATTATGAGATATTAGTTATATAATATAGATATAAAATTATATATTATCTAATTGAAAAATAGGTTAGACTAAGCCAAACTCGAGGCTTGAAAGTTAAAGCCAAATTCGTGTCCATATTTTGAATAGAGGTGGCAATTAGGGGGCTTGGATCAGATCATTTCAAGTTCGGGCCTATTGGGATTCGAGTTCGAGCTTTTTCTAGTTAACGCTTATTTGGGTTCGGGTCTATTTGGGTTCTAGTTTTTATGGTTCAGGTTTGAGTATATTTTACATCATTTTTTTATTTTATGTCAAATGTAATCGTTTTACATAATTTAAAATTTTATGCTTAGCTTGAATCTGGCTGACCCGCCCATTTAGGCCTAAATCACTATTTATAATATGAAAAAGCTATTTTTATATTATTATTTATTTATTTTATAATTAAATTTAAATAAAAATATATTAATTTATTTAAAAAATAATGTTTCACATTGGCCTGCCTTGAAACTTAAAATCTAAGACCCTGGCCCGATCGAGCGTGGCTTGCCGAGTTGAGCAAGCTGCCTAGCCCATGGATTGGTTTAGTTGCTAGTTTAAGTCAAACATATGATTTTTTTATATATAATATTATCTATTAAGGCTTTCATAGTTTTTTAATTTACATTATTACTTTGTTATACTATTATCAGACTCTAATTATCATTATTAAAAATAACAATAACAAAATAAGAATAATATTTAAAGAAGCACTTAAAATTTTACTATTAACATGCATAAACTTTCAATATTCAATTAGTGTAACTAATTAATTTTTTTTTTAAATGTGATAAATTGATTGTATACCTCATTATAATGTTTTCAAAACTCATGATATGATTTACTTTTTGATAAATTATTATTTCATTTTATATAAAATATATATTAAGTTTTTAATATTTAATTAAATTATTAAAGAAATATTAAAATATATTTGATAATTAAAGTTTTTGCTCTATAAAAAATTATTTAATTATAATTTCATTATTTTTATTTTTAGTATTAAATTCGGGTTTGGGTTTTGGTAAATCTCCAGTTTAAGTTCTTTCAGATTAGGGTTCTTTTGTGTTTGAGTTCCTTCAAGTTCGAGTCTTTTCTATATGGGCCATTTCGGGTTTAAATTTTCTCATGTTTGGGCCATTAACTTTTTAGTTAATTTAAATTCAAACTTAAATTTTTTCGAGTTACTTTTCAAGTTCAGATTCATTTTACTACTTCTTATTTTAAAAGACTTACTTTTTTTAATCACATTTTTCAAAATTAACATTATTAACTAACTCTTTCAAATATTGATTGAATGAACTTTTAAATTTAGATAATAACTTTACCATAAACACTTCTCCTTCCAATTGATGAGCATTAGAAAGTACCTTTGCCCCAGAGGAGGGAAAAGAACTTGTGCAAGCCATCTTTGAGGCCCATTAAGGAATCATAATTCCTTCATTTTATGTAATTTCAAACAACCAAAATAAAAAGCAAATGATTTTGAAGACCATTAATAGATCTTATTTCTAAGTTTTCTTTTTTCTTTTTTTAATAAAAGAGGATTTAATTTGAGAATAAAAAAATTATAAATAGTAAATTTATTAAAAATTATCTCTTAAAAATAATAATATAAATTAAGTAAAGTTTGAAATTAATCATATTTTTCTAAGTTACCCTACATATAATCTTTACCGGAAAGCAGTGATGAAATGTTGTACGCTACAAGCTGATGATCTAACCTAGGCCTCCTACTTGCAATCCTCGTCTGCTATGCCCCTCCATTTGGCAACATATTGAAACCTACCAAAAAATAGAAAGGACCATGAAATTATTGGATAAACAAACACAACAATAAAACATGTTTGAAAAAAAAA
>JBBYHO010000001.1:6685602-6705019 GCA_038382025.1 Adansonia gregorii | reverse complement strand
ATTATTTTACTTTCTTAGCCATGATGGAACAGTTGGAGTGTTCTACATATTTACTTACAAAAACAATGCATAAACTTTAACAAATAAAACTTGTTTTTATTTAAAATATATAAATATTAATCTGAAATAAGTGCTTTACCATAAAGCAATTAATGCTTGGTTTTGCCGACACCATAAATGGAACATGATAAACATTGTCTACATTGACATCTATCCAAAAGGTTAAAAAAAAAATGGTTTTTTTTCTTAAACAAAAGAAAAAACTAGAACTATAAATTCCCAACTACTCTTATTCTTACATACGTGCCCATCTCAAAATAAAAAATTATAAATATTAAAATTTTTTTAATCTTAATTTTTAAGAATGTTTACATAATTAATACAATTCCAAGTTAATAAAAGAGTTAATATTAAGAAAAAAAATTATTTTAATTAGTATTTGAATTATCGTAGTATTTCAGTTTTATTGTGGTTGATAACTGTTAATATATTAAATATAATTATAATATAAAAATAACATAAATTAGAGTTAAAATTGAATTATTATAATAAAATATACCAAATATCTCTATTTAAGAATAACTTTTAAGATAAAATATAAATATAAAGTAATATAAATATAACAAGAATATACTAATCTAATTCACTATATGTAAAAAAATTAAGATAAAATAAAATTTTAATTTATTTATATTATATTGATACCCATAATTTATATTCATATTAAAAATAAAATAATAATAAAATATAAACCTAATACCCATAGTACAATAACTCATACTTTACATTATCATTTAATATAGTTTTTATACCATTTGACCATTATAATATTTTTCTTTTGATTCAATACCTAAAGTTAAAAAAAAAAAAAATCAATTACATCAATCCTTTTCATATTATCATTCAATATTGTAATTTTTACTTATCATTTAACGATAAAACAAATTTTTTTACAATAATATAGAAATTAAAAAATTAATATGGCAAAAAACTGATTATCATACGATGTACGATCCAAGATTAGATTTAAGTAATAATGCTACTTTAACCTATCAATTTCAATTATGACATGGGAAAAATAATTAAATACAACATGAAATTTTAAAAAATAAAATGACATAAATAGATAAAAGTGTTCGAAATCTATACAAAATAAATTATTAATATGTTAAATTTTTTTTACAAATATACAATATCTTAAATACGATTATGACACAACGAACGCAACAAGTTTTTTTTATTTTCTTCTTTTATTCAAAATAAATAAAAATAACACATGCAATCAACGTGGCAAACAAATAAAGCTAAATTGCCCTTCAAATTGATTAAGCAATTGAAAGATAACTTCTAACTACTTTTATAAGACATTATGATAAGGTAATAGATACAATTTTCAATCTCATATTAACACGTCATGTAATCATATCATCGTGCACCATTTTTGAAGCAATTGTAAATGGATAACTTATTAATTATTTTTATAAGATATTATAATTTCCTAATAAAGAGATTTCAATTTCTTATTAACTCGTCATATCATCCTCCACCATTTTTGAAAAGTTTATTGCACTTTCATAGCAGAAATTGATTAATTTGCTGACTATATTCCACAAATAATTGCGAGGAAACCATCAAAGAAAACCCAAATTATTGTTGGATAGATTGCGATGTGTCTTATTTTGATACTTTTTTAATGCAATATAAATAGATAATATTGATGATATATAACATTAGAGTATAGTTAATAAACATATGATTTCTACGGCTATTAATTTTATATCATATTTAGATATGTGTCATGTTTTTTTTTTTTGGGAAACAATATATATGTCGTGTTAATTATATACGTGTAGTAGGTGGAGGTGCTTGATTTGATTTTATTGGGAGAGAATTGTTTAATTTCATTTTATTTCAAAATAAAGACGAAAGAAAACAAAACTTTTAATTAAATAATTTAGGTATAGTAGGTTTAAAAATTCATATATTTTTATATTATATTTATGTTAATTTTTTATAATATAAAATTATATAAAAAATATTATATATTTATATAAATTTTAATATATTTATATATTTACAAAATAACTAGTATGATATGGAGCTCGAGTTCGACCCTTGTAATAGCTATAACCACCATCTAGTTTCAGCAATTCTGGTCCACAGATTTGTTTTAGATTTTGGTCACTTGTTTTCCCTGTCAACATCTTCACCCTCTTAGTTCTCCACTACGTAAATTATTTTTTATTTTAGTTTACATTAAATTAAACTCAAGTTAATTTAATAATATATTTTATTATTTAAATAATATTAAAATATTTTTATAATTAAATTTAAATAAAAATAAAATTTTTTAATAATAATTTTAATTGAATCAAATTAATCTATCCTTACAAAAAAAAATCATGAATAGAATCTGTAAAATCAGAATGATAGCGCGACCCATGGACTTGGGATCTTCCCTAGGGAAATGGAATTTATGCTCTTTTCTTGTCTTGTTTTTTTTCAGTTGGCTTTTTATGACGTTGAAGCTGGAATTTACTTCCAATTTCTAAGGCTTTGCAAAATGGGGTGATCAGTATAACACACAGGTACAGCATTGGGGGGGGGGGGTTAACAATAAACCCCTTTTACTTATTAATACTCTGATAATTTTGAATGAAAATATAATATTAAAATGATATATTTAATAATATGAAAATAATATAATAAATGAAGAATTTATTTTATACAAAAAAACAAACATAAACAACAAGACAAAAGGAATATTATCATATGCTATAACATGAATCACCCGCTTCATGAATGAAAAAGAAATTATATTTTTGAAATAAAAATAAGAATTAAAAGAACAAATTTTTTTTTAAATGAGTAATTTTTATTAATTACTAAAATTGGAATAATTTTTTTAAATAATAAATAGATTTATATGTGCAATTTTAATTTTAATTTTTTTTGGGGTCAATTCTTTTAATTAAGTTGATTTTTGATGAATGAATAATGAATACTTAAAAAAAATAATATTATACCTTTATAATCTCCATTAAGTTAGCTAAATCCTACATATTGAAAATGAAGTTTTTTTGATAAAAAAATCGGAATTTACGTGATAGACACAGTTACGTGATTGATTTGAATTTTTGTCTCCTAATTCTTTTTTTTTTTTTTCTAAGGAGCGTATTCAATTCGAATTAATATCTCTGCTTGACTAGTTTAGCCTACTTCTATCAGCGTTGCTATGATTAAGTAAGAGACAAAAATACTCCAAATTGCCCATGTTCATGAATCGAAATGTGGGGCTGTGATGTCTTTAAAAAATGACGGGTCAAGCCAACGATGATCAACGATGGTTAAATCATCAGCTCTGCCGGCAGCAATGGCTCCCCTTTATTTTCTTTAACTGTTCTATCCTATTATTGAACTGAAATCAAATTCCGACAGGACCAAAATTCCATATAACATTAGTTGTAGAAAATTGGAACACCCTGTTTTAGTTTTTATCTATTTTAATATACATCGCAAAATAAACAAAGATAAAACTAAAGATAATTCAATTATTTTTATCTTAAATTTAATAATTTTGTGACGATTATTATCGTTAAAATATATAATAATAAAACGAATCTGCGAGTAATGCACTCGTTAAAAGTTAATTATTTATTATTTTAATAATTTTTTTACATTTCATATTTTATTTTTATTGAATGAATTCAAAAAAAAAAGGTTATGTTTTAATTAAAATTTTCTTTCCATGTAAAGTGCCAACCAAAAAATCAATAATTTATATGGCGGAAAGTTTTATGGAATGTTTTGACTAACGAAAATTGTGTGATTTTTTTTTTTCCTTTTCTGAGTCTGTTCTCTTTCAGCCTGAGCAGTGATTTTATGAGGATGAAGGTGTTCACCACTCTGATTGAGCCACGTGGAGATGCATGTGTGGATGGATTCCTGACAATTTTAATTCTGATCTAGCAACCTTTTATGCCCTGGGCGGCGGGCGCATGCATGTGAATGAATGTGATTGTGGTGAGGCCAACTCTGATCATATAAAACAACGTCTTAGTCCTTCCTCTTATTTCACTCTATCAGTTGTTTTTTAGCGGTTCTTTTTTTTTTTTTGGGAGTGTTTAGTGTCTGGTGTTCTTTCTTCCGAAACAAAACATAAAGTAACGTATACTACCAGGTTGTTCTAGTTCTGGAATCAAAAGAAGGAGAGTTATTTGTCTGATTGGATTGTTTTTCAGTTCTTGGTTTTTTGGTGGTGTCGGCAGCGGCGGTGCCTGCGTTAGCTTTGCGGCTCTTCGTTTTTTTGTTTTTGAACTTTGCCATGGCGACCAGAGGATTCCTTTTATATTTGCTGTCAGGTTTTTCAATAGCCATTCTCTCTGTACTGTTCATCAAAAACAAGAACAACGACATGAACCATACCTCAACTCTCTTACGGTCCCCATATTTATCGACACCTGATAAAGTCTGGCCTGTAAGTATTTTTCTTTTCCGCAGAGTCTTTATTTTATATTCAGGCAAGGACTTAATAGCAGCCAGCAGCTTTGGTTCTATCCAATACCGATATTTGTATTAATATTTAGTGCAACTGATTGATTGCGGTGATATTTACTAGGTCTACCGTCTCACCCAACACAAATAGACGAAATTTAAATCCTTCATTAATGCTTTCAGTACTGTCGATTTGCTTGATGGGGTTTTTTATTTTTTATTTTTTATTTGGTTGCAGGAATTAGAGTTGAATTGGAGGCTTGTTCTGGCAACGGTGATAGGATTTCTAGGATCAGCATGTGGAACTGTGGGTGGCGTTGGCGGCGGAGGCATTTTTGTTCCAATGCTTACTTTGATTATCGGATTTGATACCAAATCTGCTGCTGCTATTTCCAAATGTAATTTTTTTTTTTCATTTCTTAATTTATTCTTTCTGCCTTTTATCTTCTTGCTTTCAATGGGAAAGTGATTTTTAAACATATCAGAAGAGATTTTCAATCAACTGCAGATTGATTACTTAATACGAAAATACTGAAGAAAGACGTCTTTACTTAACAGAGTTGTTTTTCACTAAAAAATATGAGATTTTTAGAGATGGGGAGATAAAAAATTCCTCTTTATTTGAAAACACAGTTTTAAGGAGGATAGTTAAGGACTTTAGAGATAATTATTAATCATTCTCGACTTTTCTACTTTTGTAGTGTTTCTTACAAGAGATTCTTATTGCAGGCATGATAATGGGGGCATCAGCATCGTCAGTTTGGTACAATCTTCGAGTGCCACATCCAACCAAGGAAGTGCCCATCATTGATTACGATCTGGCCCTTCTGTTCCAGCCCATGTTGATGCTTGGAATCACCGTTGGGGTTGCCTTGAGCGTCGTTTTTCCTTATTGGCTTATTACTGTCCTCATCATCATACTCTTCATAGGTTCGTTTCAACATCCCAAACTTGCTCTTCGTTTATTTTATTGTTTGATCGTTGTTGACATTGAAATCTTCTGTTTGTTGTTGTTTTTAGGTACTTCCTCAAGGTCTTTCTATAAAGGAATTGAAATGTGGAAGGAAGAGACAATTTTAAAGGTACTTTTGTCAATTATTCGAGTAAAAATCTTGTCAATTCATTTACTAAAAGAAATTATCATCAATTTTTTAACTTTTTTTTGTTTTAATTTGTTAAAATTGCAGAAAGAACTCAGCAGGCAACAAGAAACTCTAGTTAATTCCAGGGGTGAATGTAAGATATACCATAATTGCCTTATGATATTTATCCTTAGATTTTAAAAATTTATTCATGTTTTCCTTTAATTTTTGAATTTCAGTACTGATAGATGCAGAATATGAACCATTGATTCCAAAAGAAGAGAAATCAGAACTGGTTAGTGAATCAGGCTTTTTTTTCTTTTTAATGTGATTTATGATCTAATTTTGTGATATTTGATACTATTCCAAGCCTCAAGATGAAGAGAAAATTAATAGAATTTCTTTAATATTCCAGCAAATACTATGTTTCAATCTAAGGTGGAAAAGGCTTTTGCTGCTGGCCACTGTTTGGGTCCTTTTCGCAGTTATCCAAGTCATCAAGGCAAGCTACCGGTCTATCTCTACTTCCACTCTCTTTTATAACACATATGTTGGTTCAACTTTTTTTTATAATATTTGTATCTAATATTCATATTTGACACAGTTTTGAATGTGACAATAAAACCCTTCATGGAATCTTCAAATTAATAGATAAATTTAAAATTTTTAATATATTCATATTAGATATATGCCCGTATCCAATATTCGCTTTTGAATCCAACTAACAAAGCTCAATGGTGTACCAAAATGTTCTTGATTCATGTTACAATTTTTTTTCTTTGCAGAATGATTTGGTTGCTTGTAGCACCTTGTACTGGGTGCTGTTCTGCTTACAGGTAACCTTTTGTTTGACGAAACATTGCAAAAATTCATGCTTTTTGATTTAATGATTGAAACAAATTTATGTTTATATTTCAGTTCCCTATATCAGTATTGGTTTTTGGATATGAAGCAACCAAATTATACAAGGAACACAAGAAGAGAATGAGCACTGGGAACATGGAAACAATTTGTGAAGCTTCAATTCAATGGAGTCCATTGAACATTGCATTTTGTGCCCTCTGTGGCATCTTGGGAGGCACCGTTGGTGGGTTGCTTGGTTCTGGTGGAGGATTCATTTTGGGTCCTCTTCTCTTGGAGATTGGTGTGATTCCACAGGTAAGTTCCGAAACTCTTCATTTTTCTTAAAGTACTCGTGCTCAACCTATGTCCAATACTCATTCAGAGATAGATATAAGGATATGATCTTTTCAATGCATGGACAAATTAAAAAAAAAAATGTTCGACTCCTAAGAGTTGATGTTTTTCTGGAACTAAAATCCGTCTTGCTTTCAATTAACAGGTTGCTAGCGCAACAGCAACATTTGTAATGATGTTCTCTTCATCTTTATCCGTAGTGGAATTCTATTTGCTCAAGAGGTTCCCAATCCCATTTGGTAAAGCCATAGTTAATTATTCCCTTAGTTTTCGCATTTGATCATAAATGTGATCAAAATTTTACCTTTTTGCAGCTTTGTACTTGATGGGAGTATCTGTTTTGGCTGGCTTTTGGGGACAGTATTTTGTAAGAAAACTGATATCAATCCTCAAAAGAGCTTCACTTATTGTATTCATCCTGTCTGGTGTCATCTTTGCAAGTGCTCTCACAATGGGTATGAAAAGAGCTTACTTTCCACTTCAATTTCCTGTAAAAGTTCGGAATAGATAACTGATATTCTTTTCTTGATGTCTTTAACAGGAGTCATCGGAATTGAGACGAGCATTCGAATGATACGAAACAATGAATTCATGGGATTTTTAGATTTTTGCAGCAGTCAATGATCGTTGACAAAGATGCCTCAAAAAGATTGAAGAAAGGGCTGTTGTCTGACTTGACAACTTTGAAAAGAAGTCAGGCAAGTATTACAGTAAAGCTGTACAGCCTACAAGCCTTGGAATATAAGTTTTATAAGGTAAAATAAATGGGATTTTGGCCATCACCTTGTTGACCAAACCCAACATTCAGTGTCCTGTAAGAATAAAGAATTACCTTGAATGTTATTAGTCGGATTGTGACTGTTAGCTCCTGGCTAACACCACCAACTCCATGATATTCATTCGAATATCTTGTCTGAAAAAAACTAGTATGGGTTGTGACTGTTAGCTCCTGGCTAACACCACCAACTTCATGATATTCATTTGACTGTCTTGTGGGCAGACTAGTGTAGGTTGTGACTGTTAGCTCCTGGCTAACACCATCAACTTCATAGTTTTTCATTCAACTATCCGTAAAAATGTCTGTCTTTCTGCAGATTTGTCTGGTTTATGAGTGTTAGCTGCTGGCTAACGCGATCAACTTCATGGTTTTTCTTTCATATATAAAAATGTCTGTCTTTCTGCAGACTTGTTTGGTTTGTCGAGTGTTAGCTCCTGGCTAACACCCCTTTCTTCTTCATTTATCAATAATAATCCATTACTTTCAGCGGTAGCATTTCTGAAATCCTTATCGTGTAATTTGAATATTTGTTCAAGGTTTTGCTAAATTAAAATTATGGTCCCAACTGATTCTTGATTTTTGTCCTCGTACTAAGGATCTCTTTTATTAATAAGAAAATCGGATAAAATCAATTTAATAAGAAAACAACACTAACCAAGAGGATCAATCCAGATCAAGTTAAAACTGGAGAAATTTATTAGAATTTTAAGCAGTTTAAATGCTGACAAGTCACTCTGGAAGGTTGAAAATAGAAAGCAACGGTCTGAAAGTGGAAAATTAAAGACAACTACATGCATGACATTCCACTCAGTCTTTTTATTTAGATCTGAATCAAGACAAAAGATTCAAATCAACTGATATCTTCCGGAACTCTGATGTGCTTCACCTTCACATCAGTTGAAAATGGAGGATCATATTCGTGGGCCATATTTTCCACACAAAAAATAAGATAGTTCCATTAGGATCAACGCATGCGTATAAACAGCGATAAACATTCCATCAACAGACTATCAAACTTCTACAAATTTAACTAGCAATACAGATTCAAGTTGAGAATAAAAATGTTCCGTCTTCTCGACAAAATTTTAGCACAAATTCTTCTTTTTAGATGACCACTATAACATTAATCTACTTCCATCAGAAACTGCAACATGAATGGCATTTCACTCGTTTTAGCTAAAGTTGGTAAAGGCGACTATGGTATAATGATAAAAACATGCATCAGAAGAGCAGCTTGGATGGATTCTTGACTTTCAAGGTGGTGCTGCTGTAAAATTTGGAGGCCAGGTTTTAACCTGCAAATGTTGATGATAACTGATTATTCTCATGTCTAATTGCTTCATTGGCAATCTGTATTCTCTTAAGGTGCCAATGTCTATTATATTTAGATGTATTAGAAATAGTATCAACTTATTGAAACTTCACCTGCGATGGTTGCTGCAATATACCATTACTGCTTTACTAGAATGCAAGTGATGCCGTGAGAGTTTGGGGTATATTTTTAATAATCTTGGGTTAGAATTTGAAGTAGGAAATCCGTCACAAGCTGTAACTTACTAATGGCAACAAGTACAATAAATTTTGTGATCTGCGAGTTTAAAATTGCGTCTCCCAGACTACTTACTATTTGTATCATTGTTATTCTGAGATGTCGATAAATAGATGGATGAGAATTGATGCCATGAAAACATCTCTCTGCACTGTATTGTTGAAGCATTCATGTACAAACTAGGAATGGGTGATTTTATATATTCTGCATTGCGTCCGTTTCTATATATTTTAAACTGTGTGCATGATGATACAGTCGATGCACGTTGGATATTATTCGCAGTAGTTCTCATGTGCTAACAATAAGGTATCAATAACCCAACAGAAGGGAATAAAACTATTGATGGGGCTTGTGTTTTTATCAAGAACAAGAAAGTTCCATATGGTGGAATTGAGCGTGAATCATGATAGATGGTGGAGATTAATGTCGCCTTTCGGATTATATGGGAAAATCAGCTTGAAGCGAGAAGGCAAACATTGGTGAGAATAAATTCCCTCAAAAACCAACGGTTCCTTCACAATGTTCATCGATGAGGCTGAAAATTGTATTTGAAGAATAACAGGAGTAAACTCCAGGCCCCAAAAACCAAAGCTTTCTCTAAAAGGTTCATCAATGAGGCTGAAAGGTACAGTTGATGAACAACTGGTGAACATTTCCGGAACACCTCCACTTTGGTGCTGGAGATAATCAGCCGATGACATTGAATGAACAGTTCGTGTTCTGTAAGGAAGAGGTGTATCTGTGATTGCTGCTGGGATTCAAAAGTTCTTATTTGAAGAGCGTTGCAGTTTCAAAGTCAGTGGATTATTGATAGATTCCTTTGCCTTCTTCCACATCGATGACTAATTAAGATGGGAAAAACTAACTCAAACTAATTCAAGCTACAGAATTAAGCCATCGGATTCAAACTAATTCAAGATTTGACTTTTGGTTTTGGAAATAATCAATAAACAAATTCAAAATGTCCAAATTACATTACAGATTTGTATTCATCAGTGATCTTACCAGCAACAACGAGAGACACAAGGCTTTTTAAATATTACAAATAAAAACAAGGCGAACAAAAGGATCTAAGAAAGAGCCTGAAAGGGTGATAATTTGCAAACGTCCGTAGAATAGAACTAATTATATAAACTAGTGAATTATTGGCAATGAAAAGATCAGTAACCAGCAAGTCCATCTTCGGTGGTAGCAAGGGAAGGCGAAAGCGAGTTGCGTGATTCATCATAATCCTCTCCTAAAGGAGACTGTTCCACCCTGATATCCTCGATCATTTTAGCTACTTCCGCCATTGTCGGCCTCTTTTCTGGCTGTGGAACCACACAGGCCAGCCCAACATGAAGCATTGACACAAGTTCTTCTTCAATGTTTTTGTACCTCAAAAGTTCTTGATCGAACACTTCGGCTGTCCACTCTTCCTTAACAACTGATCGGACCCATTTCGGAAGATCCACTACTTGTTCTTCTTCATCCACTCGAGGACGTGATGGTGAAGGGTACTGTGATGGAGCTCTCCCTGTAAGAACTTCCAACAACAAGACTCCAAAACTATAGACATCAGCCTTTTGAGACAGTCGCTTGACTTCGGCTTGCTCAGGAGCCCTGTATCCACCCAATCTTGCAATAGCATGAACAGGGTTTAAAAGCAAAGACAGCCCAAAATCAGATATCAAAGCAACCCCATTCTTGTCAAGAAGCACATTCGAAGATTTCACATTTCCATGTGGTATTTTTGGTGCGCTATACTCGTCATGAATCTTTGCTAATCCTCGAGCTGCCCCTAACACCAAGCTGATCCTCGTCGTCCAATCCAATGGAATCCTCCCCGGTCCCCGGTTTCCTGTTTTTTCAAACAAAAAGAAAAAGGAACCGAATTACAAACCTAAATCAACAAGAATTTATATTTTCATATTAATGATGAAACTATTTCCTTGATAACATACCATGAAGAAGTGAATGCAAGCTGCCGTTAGGGAGATAATCATAAACAAGAAGCTTCTCTTCTTTAGCATAATAGTAAGCCCTCAGTTTCACTACATTCGGATGCTTAACCTTCCCGATAACATCCATGTATTGTTCAAACTCCTTCCTTGGACAAGGATTTGCATCTTTAAGCCTTTTGACAGCTACAGTACAGCCATCGTCGAGCACCGCCTTGTAAACTGTTCCCAAACTCCCTTTTCCTAGCATTTCAGCCGAAGCTCTCAACAAATCCTCCAACTCAAACTGCTTCCTTCTCTCGAAAAACACAAGCTTACTCCGATCCGTCGCATTTGTTCCATCACTGTCCGCTCCCCCGCTTGCATAAACTTTCTTTTCACTTCCGTGGCTACTTGCACTCCTCCTCCTTTTCCCACCCTCGCTACCAGCTTTCGAAATACTGTCTCCCCTGTTTCTTCCACAGTAATAAGCCACAACGAAAGAAACCAACACCAAAAACACCACGCAATTTGCTACTACAATTGCAACTATAGCACCAGGGCTTAACCCTTTACGTGCCTTAGCTTTGTCTTGCCCGATGATTGGTGTCTGAGGCATTGAACTCGGGTTGGATGGAACTGTCCGGGCCGATGAATCTACCGGTGGAGACCCTGTAAAGGAACAAACCAGCAGTGGACTTGGCCCACAAAGCCCTTCATTTCCTGTAAAGCTTTGTTCACCGAATTCTTTCAATAAATTTTTCGGTAACCACCCGTAAAACTCATTGTTTGTTAAATTAAGCTCTTTTAATTTTTTAAGGGAAGAAGAAAAGTCTGGGATTTGGCCGGTTAATGCATTGTTTTGGAGCCGGAGAGTAATGAGCCGCTTCAAACCAGAGATTTCTTTAGGAACATTTCCACGTATGTTGTTATTGGACAAGTCCAAGCGAAGTAGCCGTTTAAGCAGCGAGATTTTCGGTGGGACTTCCCCAGAAAAATCGTTGTCGGAAAGATAAACAAGTTTAAGATTGGTACAGTTGGTTAAGGGTGAAACACTGCCGTTCAAGCGGTTGTCGTGGAGGTCGAGGATTCGGAGCTGGTCCAGGAGGGAAAGGGAGGTTATGGGACCACGGAGGGAGAGAGAGGGAAGTGAAAGCGCGGTGACTCGACCAGTTGAAGAGCAAACAACGCCACGCCAGGTGGAGGAACAGGCATCATGTCCTGTCCAGTTGGAGAGGAGGTTGCCGTGAGTGTCGGCTTGGAGGCGGAAGAGAGTGAGGGCATTGGTGTCGTTAGGGGAAGAAGAAGACGCGAAGGAAAGAGGAAGGAAAAGAACGGAGAGAAAGAACAAGAGAAATTGACAAGGGAATTTCATTGTTTGTTTATTGAGCGGGAAGAGCAAAGGTTAGATGCAAGAGAGCGTTCTGTTTTTAAAAAAATAAACACTACTCCTAGACCCATAGCATTTTGTCTCTGTATTATGAAAGAGAGATTTGGAGGGCTTTTGGATCTTGGGTGGATTGGAATGATTAAAGAATAGGCAGGTGTGGGATTTAACTTTTTTATTTTTTATTTTTTGGGATTTATTTTTTCTTTTTATTTTCTAAAAGCTTATTTAACTTGTCATATTATTATTATTATTAATATATTAATTAATTTTAAGAAATGTCTTAAGGAAATTCGTTAACATAACTCATGCATTAATCTTACATTTCTTTTATAATACTTCACTTTTTGAAAGAGGGAAATATGATGATTAAAGGCGGTAATTAAGAACAAGGGAATTTGAAACATGAGGGTGGTTGTGTCTATGATTGCTGTTCTCCACTCCCTAGAAATGGAATGATTAAAAAGGTTACAAATTATTCAGAAGGTTCACTTTTATTTCTCTTCTCTTCTTTTCTATCTATAACTTTTTTTTTCCTGACCAATGGGTGAATTGGGTATTTTAATTCCTGCATGGTTGGGATTCTAAAGCTATGATATTTGCTAAGATTATCATAAGTAGTAATATTTTCATTTTACATATTAAAATAATGAATAAAGTTATTAATTTTTATATTTAAATTGTATTATTACTACTAAATATCTAAGGGTGCTTTTTAACAAAACCCTATTTTACATATATATATATATATATATGATATTATTTTCATCAAATACATTGAAATCTTGATGAATAAAATTATTAATTATTGTATTTATTACTATCACTAATACATTAGCCAATCTTAACAAATGCTTTTAGAGTATTGATTAGCAAAATCTCTTTTTATTGGAGGATATATGATTTCAAAAAAAAATTTTTCTTCTTAGCAGAGCTGCAAGGGGTGTGGGGTTTTCGAAATCTCAAGTTTGTTGAATGCTTAAAACACTATTAGATTAGGGAAGATTTTGGCAACGTTTCATTGCCTGTGGAAAGAAAACAGAGTTTCAGCAGTTCGCACTTCATAGCAAATTATATTTGAGTTTTGACTCTCAATTTGCTTGCTAGAAAGTCTTAACCGATTAATAGTCACCCTTTTTACTATGCAAATGATTAGTATTTTTGCTGCGTTGTCTTGTCTATCAGAAAAAATGCATTGATAGTTACTTCCGGTCCATTTCTAGGGACCAATAAGCCACTATTAAGTTAAATCTTTAACGTTTTTTAGCCTTGAAAAACAAGATTGCAACACAAACTGATCTAGAAATACTCCCCGTACTTGAGAAGAACCAATTCAATCTGTACTTTTACAGGGGGAAATAAGCTGCTGAATAAGTGAGTGTTTTACTGCAAGAAAACAAATGAAAAAAGTTGCTGAGAAAACCAATTGGATAAGCAGTAGGACAGTGAAGAATTTCTAGCCTTCCAACCATATATTTCTAGGTAAATTATTCGGTTAATAAAAAAAGGGACTAATGCTTTACAGATGTGTGGTATTTGTTTCAGTAAGATATCTGAGATCTTCCAGGTCAAAACAAGTTTTGATCATGTTGCCTGCTTTTGCTCATATGGACTGCATCTTTATTTCCGTTTTTACCATTAACTAATTGCAAGAAGATTTGATTATGTTGCCTGCTTGCCCATTGTGTGAATCCATAAAAAAGCTCGATTCACGTAGTCGTAGCATTTAGTAAATTTGAAATGTAAATATCAACATTTATAACTTTCTCTTGTATTTTCAAACTACAATCTCCTTTGAATCCAAAAAAAAAAAAGAGAAAATATGGTGTCGGTGGCTTCTCAGCAGATGAACTTTTCCCATCTTATTATGGTTGCATGACTGAAAAAGTAAAAGGTAATATGATATGAATAACTAGTCTTGTAAAGTTATGCATAACAATTTCTTTATTATTATTATTATTATTTCGGTTAATGTCTTGCTTGACCTATGGAAAATACCACATAATTGGCTGCCTGAGAGAAACTATTGATATTCAAACAAATTCAAAATCTGCCTCTCTTTTAAATATAAAAAAATGCTACTATACCATGTATGGACATATATGATCAGCAGGAATTTTTTGGTCTTTATATTTTCTGGGGTTAAAAAATAAAAAAACAAAAGCATTCAAAAATCATCCAAATCTTCGTAGCCCCACTTGCATTATGGACCACTAGCTAGTAACAGCTAAAATATTTCCCTAAAGTTACCTGTTGATCCTCATTATGGGGC
The DNA here is from genome assembly GCA_038382025.1 of Adansonia gregorii. Lineage (NCBI taxonomy): Eukaryota > Viridiplantae > Streptophyta > Magnoliopsida > Malvales > Malvaceae > Adansonia > Adansonia gregorii. Next base: position 6,690,341 of record JBBYHO010000001.1, on the reverse strand, counting down.
TCTAATTGTAGTCAATATTCAAATTTAAGATGCATGAATAAATGATCTTGATCTGTTCTTTCTTGGGGCAACATTTTGGAATGTTTATTAATCTTAAAAAGAGAGAGAGGGAGAGGGATTTATCTGGTCCCATGCTTTGCTTTAATTATTGTTTGAGAAGGAAAAAGCTTGCAACTTTAAGTAACAAGAAAGCAAAGTTGCTGAGAGACCTTCCATTGGATGATGAGCTGCAGGATCAATAAAACAAAAGCAAAAACATGACTGAACTTCTCTCCTAATAACCCTTTTGATGCTTTGCCTCCAACGCATCTAAATAGAGTGAGTTCCCCGTTAACTGCTTGCTGTTCGGGACTTGATAGCTAGCTAGCTGCTGAAATTCCATCCAAACAGGTCTTCTTTGGCTGCCTGCCTTTAATCCTGTCTAAACTGGATAGAAATTGGTTCTTTTGATGCCGGAAAAAGCACGAAGAATTGTCATCCATTTTAACCCTTTTTCAGCAAAGGCTGTTTTTCCATTGATTCGTCCAACAAAACCAAGTATTTCCCTGATAAATCTGTGTCAAAAAATGACTCACAGGGACTTGGAAATGAGTCGATGAAGTCATCTATTATGCAACAGTCAGAAGAAAAAGCGTTATTTTAAGTAACCCCTTAACATAAAATTGCATGATCATAGAGTAATTCATAACAAAATTTACTAAACCAGCAAAGCCTGCAGAGGTAGTGACTAAGAAACTCACCTGTTTGTAAGGGTGAATAAAAAAAAGCGTTTTCTAGAATAAATCTTGGGTCCTTGAAAAATTGCGGATAATTGGTGGAAAAATCGAAAAGCAGCATGGTAGGGAACTTTTTTTTTGGGGGGGGGGGGGGAAGGGTACACAAACACAATGATGGGTGTCGTTAAAAGAGAGAGAAACACCTTCAGCTTTTTGATCTTTACAAATTACTACAAGTACCATACCTTGTTTTTGCCTCTCTTTTTTTTTTTCATAAGGAAACATATGCAATAATAAAGAAGAAAAAAAGAAAGAAAGAAAGAGAGGAGAGATTGAAGGCGAGATTGTCGTCTGAAATTTAATTTCCTTTCATTTCACTCCACAAATCATCCAAAGGTCAGCTGTTAATGGGGGCAGCAAAATTGTACCACTCATTGTACCACTCCAATGAAAACGTTTTTTCTATTTTTTTTTCCCAACCTTTCTTCTCGATTGAATGAGTCGTTGGAAAATTAAACAAAGTCCAAAATTATTGGGTAATTGGGTATTTTGAATGTCTCTCGGTGGGCTCAAATAAATCTAAAGCCGATGGTTGTATTATAATTCTTCACTTTAACTTGCTTTTAAGTATAATAATTAGCGTAGGCACGTCATGGTTCAAGTTTTTTATCGATTATATAAATATAAAAACAACAAAATTTATTAAATATATTAAAAATATTTTATTAATTATGTTAATTATGTTTAAATATAATAATTATATTATTTCACGATTATTAAACAGATTGCATGCATACCATGTTTTCTAATCATGTTATCTAGCTTTTCCTTTTGACTTGTATGAGGGCAGACAGGTTGGGTTTTTTCATTTATTTATTTTTTGGTCATAGGTTTTAGTGAAGGCCAGGCTTGAGGGTTTTTAAAATATTTCCACAAAAATACTACTACAACTTAGTACACATCAAAGAAATTTTCATTTGTAATCTTCCCAAATATATATGTATAGTTAAGATGATTTCACCAAAACCAGAACAAGATGTGAAACAATATTACTACTTGATTCTGCTTCCATTTTGATCTCCATTATCAAGTTCTTTTGAGCAACCAAAAAAACCCATCTTTCATGATTGGTTTTCTTAATGCAAAAGAAATCACAGTTTAAAAATAGAAAAATTTACCAATGTTAGAATTTAAATCTCAAATCTGATTGCTGTTACTCTTTAAGGGTGACTGAAGAAATCAACTGAATGAAGTCTCGAGTTATGTTTCACTAATTTGCTCTCGAAAACAACTATTAAAAGAATATCACTAGTTCCAACTCATTTGCGGCCACTTGATCGAGATTGCTAAAAAAAATTTCCAAGTGTTCTAACAAGCATGTTTTCAGATGCATTTTCGAGTGTTGTCTGCTTCCCAGCTTTCAGGGAGGTTTCTTTTTTATCTGTTAATGGTCCTCAAGCTAAGTTGATAGCCATCGAAATAAAAACCGACAAAATGAAGAACATTTAATCACTTACATATTAATCTCCCAATAGATGTATAGACAAGAACCAAAAATGACTTTTACAGCTCTCAGGAAGCTACTCCAAGCTTTCACCATTAACACCTTCTGAGCATGGCACCTAAAAAATCCTGCAGCTTATTCATCGCACATTATAAATAAATAATCAAAAGGATCTTATGTTAGACGTGAGTATAAGTTTAGGATGAGGATGCATGGCCACAGCAGATATGCTGATCAAAATTTTTTTCTAAGTTTTTTTTCATGTATTTAAAGGGTTCACAGAGTCATATCTTCGTATTATGCTCAAAAATACGTCAAACACGAATATCTAAAAAAAAAAAGAGACGGGAAGATTCTTCATCATCAAGAGTCACTGACACCTACTAAGATCAATCAATCTGCCGACCTGCGAGGCCAAGCTACACATTACTGATTTCCATTAAAAATGGGTCAAAGCATTAAAGGATCACATTCTGAGGGTATTATCTAAGATCATCATTCTAGCCCAAGGGGGAAATGAAAAAATGCTTTCTTTTTCACTTTTCAATAGTTGAAAACTAATTTATTTTGAACAGCATCTACCATAATCCCTAATATCCAGCTTACCAAACAAATAAAACATATGGCACTATGACCTTGTAATAATAATGAATGATAACCAGGTTAAATTTTTCACAATTATTAACTGCTAAGTATTACAATCATTAAATTACTTTGAGTTGTTAACCCCAACAGTTTTCATCGATAGGCATCACAATCTCAATACTGTATATAATATCAGAATTTAGTCACTGAAACATCAAGCCATGCCTTTAGCTAATTCCTGAAAGAACGAAAACTTGGGGCTATTTTGGCCATTATATGTAAGTATATGCTGCAGAGGATCTGTGGATTGGATGTATTAAAAAATACCCGAATTTCAACAAGGAAAAACTGAACCTCGTTTCCAAAAGTGACGTTTATAACATTATGAGACTCAAATGGATGTCATTTCATGCGGCGAAAACTTGCCGGGTCCAGTGAGAAGAAACTTCCCAGGGATGTCCCCCTGCCCTGGTCACCTTTGCTTTCGGGGATGCTGGCAGGAGGTTCATCATAAAGGCAGATTACTTGAACCAACCAGAGCCAATTTATGAATATTATGGTCCAAACTCCCAGCAAAGGCGGTCCTTGTGATTAGTGTCTCTTGGGACATTTTATTCATTATTAGGATGATGGGTGCATCGGATTTCTGAAAATTAACTTACCATGTTAAAGAAAAAAGATATCAGTATCAGCTCTCATGGAAGACACGATTCCACTTCTTCATGTTTCATCTAACATAGATGTGCTTATGATGTCTTGCATAAAATTATAATGAAATGACAACCAAAGTCGAACAAGGTAATCAATATATAGTTGCAAGAGTAGCAAGAACTGACTTTTTCTTTCTTCACCACCGTGTATTGAAGCAGCCATCCAGACCCGTTTCTGAGAAAGCTGTGTTTTGCAGATCTTCTACATGTCTAACAATTTTCACAAGAAAGTTCATATATTAATCCGAAAAAAGTCAAGGGATATGTATGTATGCACACGGAATTTAGAAAGATTTGCTTTGATAAATGGAATGGCAAAGGAAGACAGCATTAGGCAATGTAAAAGTTTAGGTGGATTGGAAGCTAGGGAACGGTTTGATTGGGTCAGGGGAAAAGGTTCTAATGGCTTACGTAATTGCATTTGGGCCTTTTCAAATTTCATATTCGGGCTACATTGTATTGTAAAATTCTCCTCTTTACCTACTAACGCTAATAAAATTTATGTTGAAGCATTTTTTTTTCAAAGTTTATAAAAAAAAATAATAATAACACTTGAACATTGAGTTAAATTGTTGATACATAACCATCCGCTCAAAATGCATGATTTGAATGCTCTGTCTCCGAATCAAGACATACATATATACATACATACATACATATATATATATATTGGTAGAAGATAAGTTATTAAATTATTCATGTTTATTGGTCAAGTTATTTATTTCGACAATTTCGAATAAAATTAATATCTTTCAAATAATTAAATAAATTTATTAACTCAACATATCAACTTAAATTCAAACTAAACAAATAATTTTTTTTATTAATATCTAATCTACTCTGAGCATGATGAATTTTTCCTTTGCAAATAGACTTGTCCAAAGCTATCCATTGGGTTCAATATATAGATCAAGTTTTGGATAGAGACTTTATAAATTTGAATCATCTCAATTTAAATTATTATTTTAATATAAATAAATCTACTTAATTTAATTATAAAATATATAAAATATTAATTTAATATTATTATAAATAATAAAATAAATTTAAATAAACATTTTTAAAAATTAAAATTGAAGCCTAACTATACATGCAAATCTACGTGCAATAAGCCTTGTCTGCCCCCTCTACCCTAGTGCGTATGAGATCATAATTGTTTCTTAGGCATGGGAAAGGCATATTTTTCGGCTTAGGTTTAGGTGAATATTATTGTATATAATAAAA
>JBBYHO010000001.1:6648265-6665823 GCA_038382025.1 Adansonia gregorii | reverse complement strand
GGACTTTTCGAGATTGGAAGCTCAAAAATTTTAATATAAATATCAAAATTTAATACTTTAAATATAGTTTAAAATTAAATTTATTTTTCTTACTTGCATAATATTTCAGGCTAAAATGAATTTGGACCTGAAAAAGTCTATAATTAATAAACAAATCATTACATCAATTAATAGTTATTTTGAGAAAATTACCCATACAGAATTTATAGATTTTATTATCCCTCAATTGTAATTTTCGATCCGTTTCAGGTTACCCTTTCAAGAATTTGTGGTTGTCGTCATTTCCTGTGGGAATCGGAAGGACGGACTGCTACTGGTCGATCTAATTAATTAGTGTAACCGTAAAACAGATTGAGGTTGATCTTAACTCTTGAGCCGACCAATTAACGACATCAACCTTTTTTCTTTTCTTTTTCTTTCTTAATTGCTTCTTATCTTTTTTAGGTTGTGCTTATAAATTTAGTTTTGCCTAATTAATCATCAAATGTTATATATAAATAATAAACTAATGGACTTCACTAGCGATTTAAAGTTTTTTTTTTTTGGACTACTATAATCAAAAAAATCAAAAAGCATCTTACAAATAAATAAATAAATAAATAAATAAATAAAATTTATAATTGTTTGACGTAATAACTATCGATTTACAATGTGTTTTATATTAAAAATATTGTTTATTATTATTATAAAATAAAAATCTAATTGTTTTAACAATAACTTTATTTCAAATATCTATACTTATTATAAAACTTAGGGTTAAGTTAGTGTTAAAAGTCAGAAACTGTCAATTCAGCTAAAAAATTAAATTATTAAAATAAAAATTTATATATTTATAAAGTTATATAAATAATTTTATTTAAAACGAGTGAAATCATTTTTATCCATTTTTTTATCTATTTAAAAAACTACCACAAGATTTATTAACTAGTTTTTAATTTCCTTTTTACGTTAAAAAAATGGCCAATAAAGTGTTTAAAACGAGTGAAACCATTTTTATCCTTCTTTTTTCTCTATTTAAAAAACTACCATAAGATTTATTAATTAGTTTTTACTTTTCTTTTTACGTTAAAAAAATGGCCAATAAAGTATTTAAAACGAGTGAAACCATTTTTATCTATTTTTTTTCTATTTAAAAAACTACCACAAGATTTATTAACAAGTTTTTACTTTCCTTTTTACGTTAAAAAAATGGCCAATAAAGTATTTAAAACGAGTGAAACCATTTTTATCTATTTTTTTCTCTATTTAAAAAACTACCACAAGATTTATTAACTAGTTTTTACTTTCCTTTTTACATTAAAAAAATGGCTAATAGAGTATTTAAAACGAGTGAAATCATTTTTATCCATTTTTTCTCTATTTAAAAAACTACCACGAGATTTATTAACTAGTTTTTACTTTCCTTTTTATGTTAAAAAAATGGCCAATAAAGTGTTTAAAACGAGTAAAACCATTTTTATCCATTTTTTTCTCTATTTAAAAAACTATCAAAAGATTTATTAACTAGTTTTTACTTTCCTTTTACGTTAAAAAAATGGCCAATAAAGTATTTAAAATGAGTAAAACCATTTTTATTCATTTTTTTCTCTATTTAAAAAACTACCACAAGATTTATTAACTAGTTTTTACTTTCCTTTTTAAATTAAAAAAATGGCCACTAAAATATTTAAAACGAGTGAAACCATTTTTATTCATTTTTTTTTCTATTTAAAAAACTATCACAAGATTTATTAACTAATTTTTACTTTTCTTTTTACGTTAAAAAAATAGTTAATAAAATATTTAAAACGAGTGAAACTATTTTTATCTATTTTTTTCTCTATTTAAAAAATTATCACAAGATTTATTAATTTGTTTTTACTTTTTTTTTTACGTTAAAATATTGGCCAATAAAGTGGGTATTGTCATGATTTAGCTAATAATTATGTGCGTTGCACATGCAGGATAGCATGAAGCACAAGAAATATCCATACATGATTCATATTGAGGCAACCACAGCCAAGGTTAAAAAGGTACTAGTCAGACTTTTAATATCTGGTTCAATTAATTTAATTAATTAAATTGAGCAGTTTATTATAATTAAATTTTAAATATTTAAAATATAATTTTAATATTAAATAAATATTAAATATAGTAAATAATTAATTAAAAATATACATTTGATTTATTATATAATTTTACTCTAAAATAAAAAAATTATATATTTAAATTTTATCAATTACATAAAAAATTTGAAAAAACAATAAAAAACGTAAATAACAACCGAGTTTTTACCCTTTTTTATTTTTATAGCAGTTTTTTTTAGTGGTTCAATTTATACCTGATTCCATGTAGTGTACCAGGCCGGTTAGTTAAGTAGTTTTTGATTCAATCTATTTTATCTTTCGATTTGGTCTAATTTTTTAATAAATGACGACAACAGGCAAAGATGATTTGGTCCAATTTTTTAATAAATGACGACAACAGGCAAAGATGACATATACTTAAAAAAGTCATCCAAATTTGAATTTGATTCAACTCAATTTGATAAAGAAAGAACAACAATTTGATCTTTTTTTAATATGAACTCGAAATTATATTAATTCGAAATTATATTAATTTAAAAAAAAAATTCAACCGGAAATGATAGAAATTTGAAAAATCAACTTAAAACTATCGAAATTTAACTTAAGCATAATTTTATTTTTTTAAAAAAAATATTTTGTAAAATAGTAAATGTAACAAAAAGAAATCAATTTACTAATATTTAATAACTTCAATATATTTCAAAAGTTTTTATATGTTTATGAAACTTCGGAGACTATTTTTATTTATTTATGAGTATCCTTTGGGTTATGAGCAAAAAATTGAAAAACAAATCTTAGTTAAATTCAAATTCTATAATCGTATATCATAAGTAAAAGTCGTGCTTATTTTTGTAAATATATATCATAAGTAACATTTTCGATGATATTGAAAATGAAAATAGGTCAATGTAAAACAAAGCAAGCTAAAATATATGATAAAAGAAATTGAGGAGGAAAAGTACGAACTGAAATTAAGATAGCTTGTGCTATATATAGCCTTACACAGCAAACTGAAAATCGAAAAATAAGCATCCTACTGCTAATAGACTTCTGATAGCTTAGACCTATTGTAAGCAATAACAGCCCCATGAAATCAGGGATTTATTTACTGACTAAATTTTGATTGAGTCCCAACAATTCCTCCCTTAAACTGAATGCTGAAAGCATTTAGTTTATATCATTCTGAGCACAAATTCCCAGCAACCTACGTAGCTTGAAGAAATCATCCAACTTGAGTGCCTTTGTCATCACATCAGCTATTTGTTCCAGATTACTGCAATGAACCAACTTTATTGCTCCAGCCTAAGTCAATTCTCGAAGAAAATGAAAACGAACATCTGTATGCTTACTACGACCATGCATTACCGAATTTCTTGAAAGTTTAATTGCAGAACTACGATCGCAGTGAACAGAAATAGTCTCATCTTGAGTCTGATCCAGTGTTCTCAAAACTCTTTTTAACCAAATGGCTTGGCAAGCACAAGATGCTGCAACAATGAATTCTGCCTCGGTAGTAGACAAATTGACTACTGGCTGTTTCTTAGATGACCATGATTAGCTCCTGAACTTAAAAGAAAGACATAGCCTGACGTGCTTTTTTTATCATCCAGGTCTCCTGCATAATCACTATCTGTGTAGACTATAAGTCCATCATTTCCTCCCTTCTTATAGTAGATTCCATAGTCAGATGTGCCCGTCAAGTACCTCAGCACTTTTTTTGCTAGCTGTAAATGAAGTTCAGTGGGATTCTCCATATTCCTGCTCAAGAGACTTATAGCAGACATCATATCTGGACGAGTTGCTGTGAGATACATGAGACACCCCATAATTTGTTTGAAATAAGTCTTGTCAACCTTAGTTCCTCCTTCATCCTCAAAAGCTTGAAGCCAGGAACAATAGGAGTTTTGACAGGATTGCTTTGATCCATTTCAAACCGTTGCAGCACTTCCAAGGCATACTTCCTTTAACTAACAAGAATCCCATCTAATTTCCGTAGGATTTCAAGACCAAGAAAATACTTCTTCTTGCCAAGATCAGTCATATCAAACTCACGCTTGATGGAGTTTTTAAACTCTGTAAACATCAATTCATCATTTCCTGTAAAAAGAAGATCATCAGCATACAAACTCATAATTAACATGTTGCCTTCCTTGTTTGCCTTGACAAAGAAAGTATACTCATAATCACATTTCTGAAACCTTTCCCTTACGAAATAGGCTTCAATACGGCTGTACCAAGCATGCGGTACTTATTTAAGCGCATAAAGTGCCTTTTTCAACTTGTAAACTTTTAGCTCCTTTCCCTTTTGAATATAGCCACAAAGTTGTTCTACAAAAAATCTTCAATTAACTCTCCATGTAAAAATGCAAACTTCACATCTAGTTGATAGATAGGCTACCCTCTTTGAGCTGCAAATGCAATTACCAAATGAACATCTCCATACGAGCCACAGGAGCAACTACTTCTGTATAATCTATTCCATATTGCTGAACATACCCTTTTACTACCATCCTTGTCTTAAACTTATCTACCTCTCCCTTTTCATTAAGCTTGGTCTTGTAAATCCACTTTACTTCAACTGTTCTGGCTCCTTAAGATAAATCAGTTAACTCCCAAGTGCCATTCTTCTCTATTGCTTCCATCTCAGCATCCATGGCTTTCCTCCATTTCCCACTCTTCACAGCTTCTTCATAATAAAGAGGATCAACAGCAGCTGCATACATAGCGAGATGAGTTGCATCTTCATCAAAGAAACCTTCACCCGTTACATAATCTTCCATCCATACTGGTGGCCTCCTATTCCTTCCTTCAACCGAACTAGGAGAGGTTTCTTGATTGGTAGGAGTAAGAGCAGTTTCCTCTGATTCTGCATCGACTACATCTTCCTCTTCAAATGATTCTTCAACCCCCTCATGTTCATTGTCTTCCCATTCCAGATCACACAAGATGTCTGCTTCATACTGCTTATCCCACCCCATTTCTCACTTTCTTTAACTACTACATCCCTGCTCACTATAATCCTCTATGAGATTAGATCATAGAGCCTGTAAGCCTTTGACTCCTCACTAACTTCAAGCAAACACACCTCAGGCTCTTACTATCCAGCTTAGTTCTTGTACTGTCAGGCACATGAACATAAGAGATGCAGCCAAAAATTCTGCAATAATGAACTGAAGTCTTAACTCCACTCCAAGCTTCTTCAGGGGTCTTGTTTTTCACTGCTAATGTAGGGCTGCTATTCAAAACATGTACCGCCCAATTTACCGCTTCTGGCCAAAAAGTTTTGGGCACATCTTTTCCAGGACAGTATGCATCGAACCAAATTCATAATGGTGCGGTTCTTTCATTCTGTGACTCCGTTTTGTTGTGGCGAATATGCAGCTGTCAATTGTCTCTCTATTTCATGTTCATCACAGAAACTGTTGAATTCTTGTGATGTAAATTCTCCCCTATGATCTATACGCAAGCTTTTAAGGGACACATTTGTTGCTTTCTCAACATGTATTTTGAAACTCCTGAAAACAGTAGAGGCTTTTGATTTTTGTATCAAAAAATAAGCCCATGTATTTCTGCTATAATCATCTGTAAAAGTAATCAAATACCTTTTTCTTGCTGTTAGAGGTTGGCTTAATCGGCCCACAGATATCAGCATGAACGAGCTGCAAGATTTGTGAAGCTCTCTATGTGTTTGTCATTGGAAACGGATCTCTTTGTTGTTTCCCCACAAGACAATCTTTGCATAGCTTTGAGGAAGACTTCAGCAATGGCAAGCCATCCACCATTTGTTTCTGCTGCATGTTTGTAAGCCTTTAAATCAAATGCCCAAACCTGCAATGCCAAAGCTATGCCACATCCTCTGTAACAGTGTTAAAACAAGTGGGTGCTATTAGCAGAGATATAGCATTCAAAATAAACATTCGATTCGCAGACATATTTGCTCTCATAATTAATCCTATCTCATGATGATATACTTTACACTGCCTATGTTAAAACAAAATAGTCAGCCCCTTCTGTTGCAGTTGTCCAAGACTCAGCAGATTGTTTTTTAATTCTGGAACATAAAAAACTCCTGTGATGATGCTAACAATTCCACTGATCTCCAACCTAATGTTGCCCTTGCCATAAACCACCATATTTGAATTGTTGCCTAGCTTCACTGAATCTGTGAACTTGTCACCAAAATCTGATAAATACTCCCTTTTTCCACACATACGATTACTGCAACCTGAGTCAAGAAACCACATATATGTTTTAAGAGTCTTATTTTCTTCAACATATGCCATTAACAACATGTGCTCTTGACTTTCTGCATAATTAGCCTCTCATTTCTGCTTAGTTGGACATTCCCACTGAAAATGCCCAAGCTTGTAACAGGAATAGCATTCTACAATTGCTTTATCAAAGCTTTGTATGCCTCTTCCATGGCCTCTGCCTCTGTAATTCTCACACCATCGACCTCTTCCTGCAGTTTGGTCTTCATGAGTCACCTTCAAAGCATGTTCTTCTTCAACATTTTAACTCATGCATTGTTCATGCACAAGTAAACTGCACTGCAACTCATCAATTGATAAAGTACTTATATCTTTGGATTCTTCAATAGAGCACACAACATAATTGAACTTGGGAGTCATCGACCTCAGAATCTTTTCCACAACAGCAACATCTCCCTTATCTTCACCATTAGCTTTTATTTTGTTAACAATAATAAGAGTACGAGCAATGTACTCATTCACAGATTCTCCTTCCTTCGTGTGAAGAACTTCAAACTCCTTTCGTAATGCTTGCAAATGAGCCCGCTTGACTCATGTTGTACCTTGATATTTCTGCTTCATAGAATCCCAAATGTTCTTTGATGTGTCTTTATTGTTGATTGTCTCCAAGATAGAACAATCTAATGCTTGAAATAGATAGTTCTTAGCTTTCAGATCCTTAAGCTTCTGTTCTTCATAATTTTTTTCTGTGTGTCGGTAAAAGTTACACCTTCTGCTGCTGCAGGAATTCCATATTCTACCACACCCCAATACTCCTTTGACCGAAGGAAATTCTACATGAGCATCGCTTAATGATCATAGTGACCATCAAATTTTGGTACTGATGGTTGAACAAAAGTACTCTCTGTTGCCATGCTTTGCTTAATATCTTCTTAGAAGACTATTACTCCTCATAAAACCCACAACTTGGTTCCGATGCCAAATGTCAGGGTACAAGAAAGAAAGCTAAAATATATGATAACAGAAATGGAGAAGGAAAAGTATGAATTGAAATTAAGATAGCCTGGGCTATATATAGCCTTGCACAGCATACTGAAAATCGAAAAATAAGCATCCTACTGCTAATAAACTTCTGATAGCTTAGACTATTCTAAGCAATAACAGTCCCATGAAATCAAGAATTTATTTACTAACTAAATTTTGACTGAGTCCTAAGAAAAATATGATTTTAGTTAATAAAAATATAATTTTAAAATATTTAGTTACCAACGATAAAATTAAATTTGATTTAAATAATTTTATCATTAAAAATTTATAACTTAATTAGAGGTGACTACGTTTAAATGATTTAAATTCAAATAATTTAACTCAAATATTAAATTAAAATATTTAAATTTAAAATAATTTAAATATAATTTAATTCGAGGGTCAGAAATACGAAAGTTTTCATTCTTAAATGCAAAACAGTGTTAGGCTTTTTAGACTGTGGGCAGTGGGGGAACGAGACCATGCAGCGCGCAGGTCCTGAATGAATTGATGCCACTCAAAAACGTCAGCTACAAATAAAATACCAGTAGGAGGCGCGCTGCTCCATACTCTATAGTTCCACGTTCCTGGATTTCTTTAATGTTTCGGCTTTCGCCTCTACCTAATCTATGCATATTGTAAACACAACAAATATTTAATAATTACAAGTAAATAAACAGCAGCAGAGTTTTATTTTCACTTACTTCTCAGAAAACGAAAGCTGTTCTCGTCCCGTCTCACTAAAAAAATTAGAAAGAAAAAGTATAGTCCGTCCCATGAACGGTGTGAAACTTCACTCTGTAGTTAAGCAGAAATTCCCAAAGCGATGTTATGATTGTATATCATAACATATTAACATGCGTTGTTTCTCAAGATCCTATAAGTCCCCCCCCCCCACCTCGCCCCCAATTTACTAGGTTCATTAATTTTTAACGACTATCAGTGTAGATGACAATTTCAAAGTCACCATTAAATGATATACCCCACCCGATGCAATTGCCAAGTGTTTGTACCAGTAATGTAAAATAAAGTAAAATAAATTTCAAAAGCGAAGCGCTTTGAAATTGAAAAAGAAAAAAAAGGAGGGAGGGTAAGAAAAGAAGGCATGAAATGTATTGTAGGGCCAATGTTTCCCCTCGCCTTTGATCCCCCTTGACCCTCATGCCTCGGCCCTGTTGCATTGCGTTGGGCCATCCTCTTTTTTATCTCATTTTTTGTCTTCACTTCACCTCAGTTCACGTGCCTTCTTTTTCTTCTTCTTCTTCTTCCTCTTCCCCAAACCCACCCCCTAGTCCAAGACTCCAACTCTCCCATAAACTAGGCTACTATACCAAAGCAAGACAAACATAGTTAGATAGAAGAGCCCTCATAAACATATTCAGATCTCTACTTTTGATGACCTCTTTCGCTTGCAATTGTAAAGTCTTCTCTTCATGCCGCCTCCTCCACCACCATCAATCTACTACTCTCTCTTGACCACCGTCTTGTTCGTCTCTTTTCATCGGCTGCTCACAAAGGCCGCTCTAACTCGTCATTCATGTTCCTCTCTTCCAGAAACCTTATCTAGATACCCATGTCCGCCCTTCACTTCAACACCTCCTTTCCCCTTCTCTCTATCGTCAGGCTGTGGCCACCCCTCTTTCCAAATCAAATGCTCCTCCACTCACTCCACCATCTCCATCAACAACCTCTCTTTTTCTTTACTCAACTACGAACCAAACTCCACTTCCCTTACTCTCGCTCCTCAACCCCCGCCAACACTTTATTCCGGTTGCTCTTCTTTCCATTTCCTTTCCATTTTCAATCACTCCATCGATCTCTCAGGTTCCCCATTTCGAATCTCCGACGGTTCTTGCTCCAGGCTATCCGTCCTCCATTCTTGTTCCCCTCCAAATCTTCCCAACTGTAGCCAATGTGCCTGGGAATGTGGGATAATAAAAAACCCAGTTAAACTCCTCCATGGCTGCGGATCCACCCGCCATCTTCCAGAACAAGGCTGTCAAGCTGACGTTTTAGGTTACCTCAATAATTTCTTCTTCAAAATGGGTTTTCAAGTAGAATGGGATGAAGCTCAAGACTCTTATTTCTCAAGCTGCAAAGACTGTAAATCGAAGAACGGTGTTTGCGGCTTCAATTCCTCTGACCCCAACAAACAATTCCTTTGTTTCCAATCCAAAACCACCATTTCCCCTAGTTGGATTCGCGTAGATCACTCTCATAGAATCGCAATCTTATCCACTGTCTTCTCATTAACATGCATTTTCCTTATTATTTCAGTATCCATAGTTATTTTTCGATCCAGGAAACTCAAATCCCAGTCCATAGAAGAAGACCCAACAACTCTATTCCTACATCGTCACTGTTCCGCTAGTCTCCTTCCTCCCGTTTTCACCTACGAAGAACTCGAATCTTCCACCAACAAGTTCGACCCAAAACGCAAAATCGGGGACGGCGGCTTCGGGTCTGTCTACTTAGGTCAACTCCTCGACAGTCGAATAGTAGCGGTTAAATACCTCCACAAAAACAGCCAGTCAGGCAAAGCTTTGTCGACCAAATTTTTCTGCAATGAGATCTTAATCCTTTCGTCAATTAACCACCCAAATCTAGTTAAACTTCACGGTTATTGCAGCGACCCCAGAGGGTTACTTTTGGTTTACGATTATGTCCCTAACGGAACCCTCGCTGAACACCTTCATGGCCGTCCAAAAACCTCGCTGACTTGGCAAGTGAGGCTCGAAATCGCCCTGCAAACGGCTTTAGCTATTGAATATTTGCATTTCTCCGTTGTGCCGCCGATTGTTCATCGAGATGTTACGTCATCGAATATTTTCGTTGAGAAAGATATGAGGATTAAAGTTGGGGATTTTGGGCTTTCCAGGCTTTTGGCTTTACCTGAAAACTCGTCTTCGAAGTCGGAATTTGTTTGGACTGGGCCCCAGGGAACGCCCGGGTATTTGGATCCGGATTATCACCGGTCGTTCCAGTTAACAGAAAAAAGCGACGTTTACAGCTTCGGCGTCGTTTTAATGGAGTTGATTTCCCGGTTGAAAGCGGTTGATCAAAGGAGGGAAAAAAGGGAAATGGCGTTGGCCGATTTGGTTGTTTCGAGGATCCAGATGGGATTGTTGCATCAGGTGGTGGACCCCGCTTTGATCCTTGACGGCCAACCGGTGGACGGTGTCGATGCGGTGGCGGAACTGGCGTTCCGGTGTGTGGCGGCAGATAAAGATGACCGACCAGATGCCAGGGAGATCGTGGGGGAACTGAAACGGATCAAAAGCCGTACACGTGTGCTTAGAGTGTCGTATTGGAATGGGAGTAATGCTGACGTGGCAAAGGGTTGATTTGGATTTTGACGTGACGTGGTAGGGTCCACGTGCACATTTGGGCGGGGGGCCGTCGTGCCCTGACCTGACCGTGGGTCCGAAAGGTTTACCCTTTTTTCCTTTTTTTCCTTTTAACTTGTTTTTTTACTCATTGTTTGGCTGCCTACTTTGCAGCTTTTTTCTCGGTAAAATTTGGGAAATGTACAGTGGAGGATTAATCATAAAAGAAATGGATTTCGGACCTATCAGTTTGCAATTTCATATCGAAAATATTTGCGGCAATAATAACTAATATGGGTTTAACATACAAAATGACCCCTCGATTGTATATTTTTAAATAATTTGATTTTTTTTAAAAAAAATTCCAAGCATTTGAATTTTAATTTTAATTCCGTCACTAGATTATTTCAAAGAAGTAACGTGCTACATAAAAACATTAATGATCGGTAATACTAAGTTGTCATCTGTTCTAACGCATGATAAATTATTGATCAATTGAATCGTATCGCCGTTTCAAACGTTTTATGTAATGATGTTGATTTTCTAAGGTAATGTATTTCACAAAAATAAAGTTTAAATATCTATCAAATCGTTAAAATAATTATAACTTTAATGTCAATTTATATTACTCTTCGTACTATTATACTATATATATTCGATAATGTGTATTATGTTATAATAGTATATCTTTATCATAATTATATTTAAAATATTTTAATTTATATAAAATTTAATATATAAATAATTACCATCATATAAATTTTATATATATTTATATTATTTTTATATTATTTTTTACATTTACAATATTTTTATTATTTTTTAATTATTTTCTGGTCATGTTTACGTGGAATAGTGATAACATGTCCCAAAAGTATCAATCTAATGCCAGGCAGTGGTCTGAATGATTCTTGAATAGATGTTTGATTTCTGGTAGGCTAAAAATGCCTTTTCTTTGCACAGATTAAAAAAAAACCCGGGCCGATGAGATGTACCTCTTCGTAAACTAGGCTCCCCTGAGGCAACAATAAATCGTTTGTTTCCCTCATCTCTGGACAACTTCATTTCAGTACAACAGATGGGAAAGCTTTCATGTTGTAGCTACCACTCGCTCATTATCTGTCCCCAAAATTGCATCCAAAAAAAAAAAAGGAGAGAACAATTTAAATTAAATTTTACAGATCTAATCGTATAAATTCTAAACCATGTAAGCGCTGAGGTGAGGTAAATTCTTTTTTTTTTTTTTGGAGAATCTGCCGTGCTGATGTCAAGTCACAGTTGCACTGTTACCGCTCACATGTAGCTCTGGAAGTACTGCAGGGCACGGCCGTTTTTTATTTTGTTAATAGCGTGTGTCATTGGTGCCTACCTGATGTGAAAGTTGGTCAAACACACAAAAAAGCCTTCGCATCCTCACCTACCAAACCAAACCGACAATGTGATCTAAAACACAAAGGTACAGTTCAGAGCAGATTCAGCCTGGAAAGCTTAAAATTTTCAGGAATCATAAAACTTAATAACATTTATGTTAAGCTGTATGCATTTACACAATTGTTAGTATGTATTCCTGCTCAAGAAACCATGTTAATTTAAGGTGCACCCATCGCAAAAGATCAGACGATAATGTAAATTTGTATTTTACAGGAATGGTTACAAATTCTAGTTTCTTTGAGGTGGTGAAGTAAATGAAAACCCGACCTCTTATTAGAAGTAAAGCACAGAAATTACAGTACCTAGATAGTTTTGCTCAGACAGGCTTACTTGAAATATGCAGCTTCCAACACCCTGGCCTTCTCGCCAATAGTTGCAGCTTCTGGCCTGCCACTCAGTATATAACCTTTCTCCTGAACATTAATGTGAATAATTTCTTGCTTAAATATGCTACTCAAACTACTAATAAATTGACAAGGTACGGTTATATATATACCAGCAGACGCCACAGGAAAGGAACTCCTTCCCTCTTCTCGATCTGTTTCTCAATTGATTCAATTGCTACAATTTGGATTACTGAGTAAGAAACCAACCAGCTTGCATAACTAAATATGACTTTCAACAATATCTGATGTCTTACCTTCGGTAATTTGTCCAGTATTCAGCAACATACTGTACCAGATTTCATTAAATACATCAAGCTGTTCTTCAGATGCCCCAATCATCTGACATACAGAAACAGAAATCAATATGATTGACCAAGTAGTTGACAATGCAATCAAATTACCAACAAACAAAATCATGGTTAATGTACCTTATAATTATAAGCATCGAAACCAGGACCAAGTATATCTAGTGCTCGTTTTTCATTACCTCGACCATACTCATACATGGCTTCCGCAAGCTAAGAACAAAATTTGGAGAGCGAAAGAGGTAAGGAGAAATACTATGAAAAAAAAAGCAGAAGCATGATAAATAAACTAGATCAGGCTAAATAAGCCAAGTGTTAAAGCAAAAAAAATGACACTACTTGTAGCAGCGGCTGCATTGAGATTAATAGTTGCAAATCCTAAACCTATCATCATTTTCTAATCCACTCAAAAACCTAGAGAAAAAGGAGAAAATAAAGAGAATTTTAACTTTGAATACCAGCATAGCTGCTACAGTCCATTGTGAAGGTAATAACGAAATCTAAAACCGCTTTAAACACATACTAGGACCTCTGGTCCTCTATGAAGTTTCGCTAAAGCTATATGGTAGAAGGGAGACATGATGCTTATAAACATCAAAGGGCAAATATGGTGATTGGAAAAAGTCATTATATCAATAAAAGACAAATAACGCCAAAGGAAGCAACAATAAGAACAGACCAGTATCGCTCTTTGCATTATCTGTTGTTTCTTCTCACTCATCTTGGAGAGTCTACACAGGATAAAACAGCAATGAAATGAGTCAAATGACCATGTTTAAAAATGTTAAAAAGGAAAAAGAAAAATCCTTTTAACCTGAATTTCAGGCCCTTTAGCAAATCTTCTGCTTTAGAAAGTTCCCCATTAAAAGCTAAGGCCCACAATATCAACAAATCAAAGTGCCACTCTATAAACCAGTTAGCCTGAACAACACAGAGAACACAGACATAAAAACACAACAAGATCATTCACATAACGGTATTGAGTCAAAAGAAAAGATCACATACTTATGGTCCTTCATTAAAACATGGAACAAACACGACCTAAGGGGGTTTACACCTGAAGTAGCATTTTAGCTTTACATTGCTATTCTGTTAGTAATGTCACTCCCTTGTTCTATAAATGTTGATACAGTACTTTAAATCCCCATGTCTTTTGGTCTCTGTAATAAGAAGTGATTTCCATTTAACAAATTAAACAACAGGCAGAAAAGCAAGAGTAGCTAGAACAAAATCTTGATCATTTTGTGTCTGCCTAGAAGATACAAACTGCTTTATATATGTCAGCGAAACACTCTATCAGATTTGCATTACATGAATAGTCGAAAAAGAGAAGAATTTAGGAACAGGTACATTATAATTGTATGTATTGTTTATCCTTCCTCCAAACTCTTTCTAAGTATTTTTTGAGTTTTTTTCCAGCATAAATCCTTGACAAAGAAACAGAAGCTGCAATTAATATAGGGCTGATATACATAAACAAAACACATTCACAGAGAAAACTTGGTGTTTGAATAAAACAGGTGTTCCGGAACATGTCCAAAATTATACTTCATATGTAATAAGATAGCCCCTCAACTACAGAATCATTTATTGATGTTCTATGATGCATTTATATGCACTAAGAATTCATGTATTACAATGAACTCCCATATTACTTGAACTCGCATGTGAGTATTGGATACAGGTATGTTCAATTTTTCCAAGTTTTTCATATATTTAGAGGATCCTTGGAGGGTCAAATCCCCATTCCCATGTCCATATATGCATTAGATACAAGTAATTCAAGAAAAATGAAGAGTCGGAGCACCATAGATGAACTCAAATGTCATTTCAGGTTCAGTCAAGAGGCTGCCCAGAACCCAGGTAATAGAAATTTAGCACTCATCAATTATTCCAGATTCCAAACTTGGATATAAATTTGTAGTTCAATAGAATAGCCAACAATTCTTTATGATGCCATAGAAGGCATAGATAAAAAGTAGAGGTACTTATCAGCAAGTGTTACAGAGTTTTCAAGAATATCCCTCAGCATTGCAACCTTATAATTTCAATTCTGAACAGATATAAGTCGTTGAAACTAAATTGTACGATAAACTTGTACATGAGGGTCAACTCACTTCATCCGTTAGGCATGCTGCCAAAATTTTCAAGCGGTCCTCAAAGACATCTAGTTCTCCCCGTACATACACCCGCAACAACAAACCCAGAGAATTTAGGTACACCTATATGTGCAGGAGAAGTCAACTTGTAACTTCAAATTGTGGATGACGTTGAAAAGATGGTAAAAAGAAGAAAGTACCTCTACACGCTCTGCATCAGTTCTTTCCAACTCCTTCCATATACAATGGTCATAAATTTCTCTGACCTTTATAATCGGAGAATGACCTTCCAAATAACAAAGAGCCACATGCCACCAATTGTGGGTTAACCTAGATATTTCTTTCAAACTTTATTACTAAAATAAATTAAGAATAAAAGTATAATTAAAACTCAATTTAATTGCCTAAAAGGCATACATGAAAGATAAACAAGAAGTCCATGAAGATGAGCATCCTTCCATGAACTGCACTGCTTCTTTGTAACGACATTGGTACTGAAGAACATGGCACAACTGCATAAGGAGAAAAAAAACCCTATGAGAATTACTCACAGAATTAAATATCTCTGGCAATAGTATATGCATACATAATAATCAATAATATTACAAAAATTTCGTTTTGTCATAACAGGACTTGAATTTTTTGATTACCAATCTTTCCCTGCTCTGCTGTACAAATTAAGTTAAAAAAGGCTTTCAAACAGATTACAAAAGGGTGTTCTTATCGTATATTGAACAAAAAATCAGTTCAAAATCCAATTTCAAATGCATATGGTGAAAGATAAGTTCATTGAGCATATAAATTATAAACTTGGAAACAATGTCCTAAAACACAAATTAAGGGAAAGGAATTTAACGTCTAGTCTTCCAAGTATATCGCAAAATTAGAACTCACAGCATGTTGTGCCCAAAAGTCTTGTCTGTTGATCACATACCCCCTTTTTGCAGCATTCTCTGCATCTGCCATTCGTCCAAGCTCTAATAGCGGGAATGCAAGCATGCCATAAATGTAATTTTCTTGTTGATTTTGAGGTAGAACCTATTAAACATAGAAAATTGAATGAAGCCATGATAAGGGTAATGAAAAGTTATCATAGAAAAGTGAAAGTTGTTTGAATAAAAAGTCAATACAATATCATATGCCAAACAGCAATATTGCCATATATGATACACATAAATCCACGAGTGCAACAGAAAATTGCAAGAAAAATGTTTGAGAAAACTACCTATTACCTTACTTCTTTTATAAATGAGGAAAGATAATTCTTTACTGGATAGAAAGTCACCTGTTGGACAAGATCTAAAGACAGATCAGGTTCACCCATATAGAAGCACAGTATTTGTGCCCTCTTCAATGAAAGAAGATCTCTTGGAAAATCTCTCAAGTACTGCAACAAAAGTATGCGAACAAATGCAATAAACAAATTCACAAAAACACTCAAGTCTATATTTAAAGGAAACAACAAATAGAGATCGCAGTTCGCATAAACATGTTAATCATGAAGCATGCCACTCCTATTATTGGATAAAACTGCCAAATTACTCAATCCGTAACCCATGGGACATCAGTGATTTGGTCCTGTTGTACAAACAGAAGCGAGAAAGGTTCAAAGACTTATGAAATACCCACTATCCTCTTGCCATTTTCCATGATCTCTCACTGTTTAAGCCCTTAAATTTGTATATGGGTTCCCCTGGTCCAAGACAATATGAGAATACCAGCTAGATTATCCAAAACTTAGGTATCTAATAACTATAATAGCTATTCTTCTACCTTGGAGTGTAACTCCACGGCAACATGATCATCTCTATTCTCAGAAATCAAATAACTGACAGTATCAAAAACGGCTTTCTCATAAGAGGTGGCTTGCTCCTGCTCAAAACAACAAAAAGCCAAATTACAACTAATTTCAATATCGAAATTTTCCAGTCAGGATTCCTTGTATTTTCAAAAGGAAAACCAAATATATATTTATATATATATATATATGTGTGTGTGTGTGCGTGCGTGTGTGTACAATGAGAGAAAATTACAAGTCTAGAGTTGGCAGCTTCTATATGTGAAGCAGCCCTAGAAGGGTCAGAGGAAAAGAGAAAATGGGCGGCCAAAATGTTGGCCAAAACGCAGTATTTGTCATGAATAGGCGCTTCTAAGATCACTCTCCTATCTCTCCCATAAGAAAGCACCTGTAAAAGTTAACACAAACAAAATAGAATCACGAAACATCTCCCCAAAAAAAAAAAAAGGAATTACCAAAGAAAACAAATATTGAAAGAGAGGGCAAGAAGACTGAAGACCTGGTAATAGTAAGAGTTGATTGCAGATATGCAAGAATCGGAAGAGGTTTTAACTTCATAACCCCATCTATCCAATTTCTGCCCTTCCATTTTTTGTAAGAGAAAAACAAAGAGAAACAGAATGAAATTTAACAGGAATAAAAAATAGTGCCGGTAGCGTGGGTGGGGTTGGAATCGTGTAGGGGAAGAGGGTGCTGAAATGGATAGGACTCCCAGATTTTGGATATTTAAGTTCTATTGGCGTCACTGTCAATGGATAACCTTTTATTATATTACATTATCGGTCGCATATAGCTGTTGCAATCCGTCTGTGTTAGGGGCCTGAGATGGCCAAGTGCATGCTTCGGCTTACTCCACTTACCAAGCCTGCATAAGGGTACTAACTCCTCATAAGTGGTAATTATCTATCAA
>JBBYHO010000001.1:6604308-6627337 GCA_038382025.1 Adansonia gregorii | reverse complement strand
TATATATATATATATATAACTCCACCAAGCAATTTTTTTTCCTTATTCAATTGGCACTTCAAGATCAATTTCTCATTCACCATTGATATCAATTATATAATATTATTATATATAATGTATCTACATAAAATAGCTACATATTGGGATAGGCAATTCATAATTATACAATTTCTTTGGGCCATTGATATTTAACATCCCTCACATGAATGTACATTGTCTGATTAAAACAATAAACTGACTTGGAAAATAAGGGAGAATAACTATAAAGAGTTCGTGCTTTAGGATAGTAACTTTTGACCTTGAATCTTCCTTAATGGCAACTATCGAATTTACTTGGCTAACTAGTGAACATGACGTCTTGAACTATTTAGGCTTTCTTGTAAACTAAGATAATAGGTATCATATAACTCTTCTTTGAACACCTTTGGTTTTCACGGTTGTGTTCATTTTGGCCTTGAACAAGTCTTGGTTAGGTTTTCTTGTAAACTAAGATAATAGGTATCATATAACTCTTATTTGAACACCTTTGGTTTTCACAGTTGTGTTCATTTTGGCCTTAAACAAGTCTTGGTTTCTATGAGTGCTCTAAAGAATTTAGCCTTATCTATTCTTATAGAAATGACACATTTCACACTTACACAGTTGATTTTCTATGAAGAGTATCCTACCATACTTTGATTTCATCAAGCTATAAGAATCATTAAAAGCATAGCTTATCTTAACTCCTTTGTAGGCAACATCAATTCACCATAGGAATAGGTAAAAGTGTTTAACTCTTTTAGTGTTCACACTAAGTTAATATAATTTGGTTTTCCTTTTAAACCTAGATCTAGTCAACTAGGTTAGATTGCCATTATGTAACTTTTAATTTATATGCTTAAGTCTCATTCCTCTTGATGATTTATAGACTTTATTTTTCTTTAAACCTTTTATAAGTAGATTCGCAATGTTATCATCTGATTTTATATAATTAATAGAGATTATTCCATTTGAGTGTAATAGTTTCACGGGATTGTGTCTTTGACAAATATGTCAACACTTATGGTTGTAAAAACTACTCTATGCCCTACCAAATATGGACTGACCAACGCAATGTATACGTATTACCAACATAGGTTTCGGGTAACCTAAAATATCTTTTAAAAATTTTGAAGTTGTTTCACCTTTTTTCCTGTTTTATCTAAAGTTATAAACTCAGATACCATAATGGATTTGGCTATACACATTTATTTAGAAGATTTTTAAGACGTTGTAGCTTTTTCAATAATAAAGATAAATTTGCTAGTGAATTTGAATCTTTAATATCGGATATCCAATTTGCATCATAGCTGGATATATTATATACTGCAGCCTATAACTCGAGGTATATCTCATGTATCTCAGTACTATTACAATGATCTTTCATTGAACTTTTCCAAGATTACATGTAATTCTACTCAGTTGCTAATTGTATATGTTATCTTTGGTCTTGCAGAATTCATGAGATACATGAGACTGCCAATTATTCACAACTATTCAACCTAAGATATTATGTCAATGGTATTTTTCCTTAGATGTAAATTAACATGTACGAATGTTTTACTATATTTGTATCATTCTTATTAAATTTCTTAAGGTTTTTATTTACATAACGATCTAGTGTTAGTACCAACCCATTTTATAATTTAAAAATCTAATTCTAAAATCATATCCAGTACACTTGTATCTTGCATATTGAATTACTAGTCAACCAATTTTTATTAACTCTAATGATTTCATCATTACTACCTAAAATTTGCATGTCGTCTACATATAGACAAACAATCTACATATAGACAAAAAAATGACATATCCTTTATGCACATTACTCATGTATACACATTTATTGCATTATTAATCTAAAAACAATTTGACAACATTTTTTTGTCATATTTTTTATGTCATTGTTTCAACAACATTATTTCGATGCTTACTTTAAACCATATAATGATTTAACAAACTTGCACGCCTTACTTTTTTAAGAACTATAAACCCCTTGGGTTGTTCCATATAGATTTCTTAATCTAAATCATTGTTTATGAAAGCTATCTTAATATCCATTTGTTGTTTCTCGAGATTATTAAGAGCTGCTATAGCTATTAACATTCGAATGGATGTTATTCTCGCAGCTGTTGAACAAATATTGAAATAACCAAGCTTTTCCTTTTGCTTTTATCTGGGCTTTACATTTATCTATAGATCCAACCGCCTTCATCTTCCTTTTAAATATTCATTTAGATCTAAAAGGCTTATTCCTATAAGGAAGATCCATTAGTTCCTATGTATGATTTTGCATGATGGATTTTATTTCATTGTTAATAACTTCTTTCTAGAATAAAGATTCTAGAAAAGTCATAGCCTTTTAAAAGTTTGAGGTTTATTTTCTAACAAATATGTTAGAAATCTAGATTACAAGTAGTTGGCACTTTAACCCATTTATTTCTTTTAGGCTTGACTTTTCCATTTAATCCATTTATGGATTAACACTCGAGTACTTATGAGTTCTCATAGTAATCTTATTTTCTTGTGTTTCATTATATAGAAATACATCTTACAAAAATGGAGCATTCCTTAAGTCACTTATCCTCTTGACATGAAGTCAAGAATGTCTGACTTGTACATAAGAAAATGACAAGTTGCGCTATTGTTTGCATGTTTAATGAATGCACGGTCAATATTCTTAAGTTCTGTATTGAACTTTCTAAGTGAAGGAACCACTATTTAAGAAGATACCCCTAAACTTTCATGTATTTGTAAGATGGTCTTTGACCTTCCATAATTTATACAATGTCTTATCTAATTTCTTGTGGGGTATTTTATTTAATATATAATTGGATGTTAAATAATATGCCCTTATAAGTTCTAAAGTAACCTTGAGTTTACAACAAAATGTCTTTTAACATTCAGTTGTTATGGTGTACAATATTGTTTTGTTAAGCTGACTAAAGAATAGTGGTTTGATAGATTATCCCATGTTCTGAGCAAAATTCATTAAGTAATGAATCATATTCACCATCTCTATCACTCCTTATTTCCTTAATCTTTTTGTTTAGTTAATTTAACCTCACTTTTAAAAAGCTTGAAAGCCTTTAAATCATCGTATTTGCTTTTTAGTAAATAGATACCATAATATCTTATACAATCATCGGTAAATGTAAAGAACTACCTTCTACCAATTCTAGTTTGCACAAAATTTAATTCATAAATATCTATGTGAGTTAAATCTAATGCTTTGCTTTGTCTTTATATCGAATAGAACCTTAACAAATTTTGAACTACACAATTTAATTTTAATCAATCCAAAAGTTTGGAAACAAATCTAAATTACTAATCCAATCCAAGTTCTTTTAATTTACGCGACCTAATCCACTGTGCTATGGATTACAAGACTTAAGCAGAAGAACTTTATTTATGTTTACATTCTTTGATGCAACAACTATAGTATTAAGCTTAAAAAGCCTATCACATAAATAAACCTTCCTGACAAACATGCCACATATAAAAAAACAAATTTATTAGAGTGAAAAACTAATATGAATCCATTCTTGCTCAATAATGAGCTGAAAACTAAATTCTTATGAATTTTAAGAGCATAAGCTGCATTACTCAAGGTTAATTCTTTCTCGAAAGTCATTTTAACCACTACTTTCCCATGGGCAAGAATATTGTAGATTGAAGAGCTACTTATAAATAGTTTTCATTACTAGCAACTTCTTTATACTCGGTGAAACTTTTCTATCAGAACATAGGTAACAAGTAGTATCAATATTAAACCACCATGATTTCAAATTTTTCAACAAGTTCACCTCTAACATAATAGTGGCAAGCTTAATCTCATTATTATCAACCATGTTGGCTTGAGCTATCCTTTTCTTATTCTTATCCTTGATCTTTTTCTTGTTCCTTTTCTTGTTTTGATAATAGTCGTTTAGACATTATCAGGGCTTGTTACACACAAAGCAAGTTCTCGTAAACTTCTTCACACCAACTCCCTTATTGGTCTTATGCATTTGTTAACCCTAATTATTTTTTCTAAACAATAGTTATCTTTTTTGATTCTCAACTGGATAATTGTTCCAAGTTCATCTTTTTTTGCTTGTATTTTAGATAGTTCCTGAAATCCTTCCATGAAGGTGGTAGTTTCTTTATCAAATTGGCTGTTAGAAATGGCTTGTACCATGCCTTTGATAGTGATCCCATGGAAAATTAGCTAAAAGTCTTAGACATGATTGATCATGATTTTAAAGTCCACCATCTTGAAGTTTAAGAACCTACCAGCCATAAATTTCTTTGTGCTAGCATCCTTGGTTCTATACTTTCCATATAAAAACTCCCACTACTTTGTCTCTGTCTTTATCAGACTATACATGTTGTACTACATGTTATCCAATTTGTTACGATGTAATTCTTGCATAGGAAAACTAAATGTTTTCATACATCCATGGGGCCACGACATTAGCATGCATTTCTCTTTCCTTAAAAACAAGGGTCTCTTCTTGTAAGAACTATGCCAAATTCAAACACTAATTCTTTTAATAAAGATCACAAAATTAAAAACTGAAATAGCATATCAAGGAAAACAAACCGGTAAAATTATTAAAAAAAATTATAAAAATCGAACAAACAGCATATGAAAGAGTATATGAAACTTTAATACTCGAAATAAGCATACAATAGAAGTTCTATGATAAATATATAAAATGAAGACATGTAAGTATGTACAAATAATGTATATATTGATCCAATGAAAAGGCAAACAAGATTGAGAAACCAAAACAATGATAATGAATTATAAATATATATATATATATAACAGATACAAACATTGATTACAAAAAGAAAATCACAACTTTCAATTCAGTGTTTAACATATATATACATATTATTTCTTACAAATAAAATACACAATG
The DNA here is from genome assembly GCA_038382025.1 of Adansonia gregorii. NCBI lineage: Eukaryota > Viridiplantae > Streptophyta > Magnoliopsida > Malvales > Malvaceae > Adansonia > Adansonia gregorii. Next base: position 6,622,409 of record JBBYHO010000001.1, on the reverse strand, counting down.
ATAATTACAAACACAACAAAAATCAATCAAATAAAATGAAATATTACACAATTACCAATATATTGATAAGATAAGGAAAATGCAAGAAGCTAAATTCAATTAAAACGATGAAATCAGTTTAAATGGAGAAAAACAATGTATTGCGTACACCAGTTACAATATAAACTTGGTCTTAGAAAGAAAGAAAAATATAAAACATGGCAATACAAGCAATTGCAAATTGTAATACCAAATTAGAAATATCAAAAATAGTATCAAGTAAAAAACCATAGTATTAAGAAAACCGTAAGCATCATAAAATTGTTAGGAAAAATTAAGCAACAAGCTTAACAAAAATATGAGACTACAAGGTTGAAATTAGCAATATTGATACTACAATAATTGAGAAAAAAATAATATAAATAGGGAAAATACTATATTATGTTTAACCAAAATTAAACTGATTGACTCAAGGTAGAACATCTAACCTTAAGATGTTTATTACCTATCTATAATGTGCTCAGCAGATAACCCAATACATTTTTCAGGTCTCCTCAATCTTGTTGTGGATCGATAACACTTTCAATCACATTAACAATGAGCCAAATAGTGTCAGCAATCTTTTTCAAATGAAAATGGAAGAATCAAAGTAGGAAGAACTCTTTGAAACAAAAATTGGAAGTTATTTTTGAATACTTTTTTTGATAGTTTTAATACAAAAAATTGAACATATTGGAAACTTTTGGACTAGTAACTATAAGAACATTTAAAATTAGAACAAAAACGATTCGAGTAAGACAATAAACCATCTAGACAAAAAATGTCTTAAATAGACAAAATAGTTGGTTTCGGGCTTGGCTTAAAATAACAGTAATGGGTTCGGCTTAAAAAAGATAAGGCCCACATTACCTTTAACCCAAGCCCAAGCCTAGCCCAACTCGGGTTGCACATATATGGTGGCCTAAACATGTTTAGGCCTCAAACCTCACCTAAAAGCTTGGGTGCCCTTTGGGGCTCAACTTTACCTTGAAACTTAGCTTATATATATCACATGCATAGGCACATAAGTTTCCTATATGGGATTCAATACCACCTAACACAACTAACAAATTTTTTTCCTCTTCAAATGGGCACTTCAAGATCAGTCTCTCATTCACATGGATATCAATTATGTAATATTATTAAACATAGTGTATCTACATACAACAAATCTATATATTGGAATATGTATTATCAAATTATACATTCTCTTCAGACCATTGATATCTAACAATCTTTTCATCTCCCCTCATTTTGTTCACCAATAGTGGATTCCTTTGAATTTGATAATGCTAAGTTAAAAAAATGCTCAATAGAGATACAATAAGTAGCGAAAGTTAAGGATCAATCTTTTCTTAAATGCTTTATTAAGTTTTTGCTAGTTTTGTTTCTACTGTCTAGGTCTTGTTCCTTACTTTAATTTTTGGCACAATCGAAGTTAGTAGAACTTTTCATCATTGTTTCATTCCATTTTTGATAAATTGCTCTTCACTTTAATGTTACAAGCATCATTATCATCATCATTGCTATTGATGTTTTGTCAAGCAAAAAATAGACCTTAAAACTAATCACTGACCTTGATATCTGTGGTAAGTACATCAACTCTCATTAGACTATAGCCACATCCACCATCTTTACTATCGTTCTGCCACAAAGAGACCATGGTGGACAATATTTGTCTAGGTCAAAAATGTAATTTTTTTCTCTAGCAAAGTAGCAATGTAGCAATGTTTAATAGTTGATAAAATTATAAGGAAAAAACATTTTTTAGGTATTACTAACACTATGTTCAAGGAAAGCAAGATTGCACCAACTTAGCTTAACGATTCAAAAGGGATGGCATCTAGGGTTTTTTGATAGCCAAAGTGTGTTAACCCTTAAAATCTCTTATAGATATATATATTTATACATCAAAAATTAGGTTAGGCCTAACCAATGGGACAACCAAGCCCGTTACTACCAAACCTAGTGAATAGTGCCATAGGTGTTTCTTTCATAGGATCCAGGTTAAATTCTTTTACCTAGTCCATTTAAGATTGGCCTAGAGTGCTAACTATTTAATATGTCCACCTAATCCAACACTAATGAGGCTTACTAATGTTGCACCTAACTCAAATCAAGTCTAAATTGGTTTTGTTCTAAACAAGGTTTTGTCTTAATAATTACAGTTTTAGGCCAACCCCTATTTACATGCAAAAACATGTAATTCTCAATTAAATTCCTCACCTAAGTAAAAAAAATGCTTCATTTAAATATTAGTAAATAATTATCAAATAATTATTTGATTTGCTAAAATAATTATCGGGCCCAAAACCAAGACATCCATCATTTAGCCTTACAAAGGAATTATAATGAGTTACAATTATGAGATCCTTAGGCATTAAAGTCATCTTCCTAAAGCTTTTTATCAGCATTGTATTGCCAAGGCAAGGCATTAGCAATGCTCAGAGATAAGCACGTGTTGTGCTTTCTTGTTTATGAAGTAGGCAACCAATTTCATAGGTTGAAGTATATGGTGTAAACAAATTCACTAAACATGGCCCATATGAGAATTTCATTTAGTATTTTCAGTTAAATGCCTATAAAAATGTTCTTACGTGATAATGGTGTCACTAATCCTTTGACATGTGAGACCTTGTCATCTTGTATAAGGAGTGTCAGGCTTTGATTCCATTAGAAATGGGTCTATAAAGATAGATGCCTATGGTAAAGTGGTCTTGCATATGGCATAAAGCATACAAAGGTAGATGAATGATCCAAAGAGGATTCACCACTCCAAGTGACATCAAAAACATATGCCATATGTTCTTAGCTTTAGTTAACTTGATAAGGTCATTAGACAACATATGATGAATTTAGGTGAAATTATTTCTTTATATTCATGATGTTAATCATATGCTACAAGAACTAAAGTGGATTGATATATAAGTAAAGACTACACCATGCTTATGGTCTTTCTGGGATATTTGGTGAAAAGATTGAATTACACTGCAAGGCTAATTACTGAAAGGTTTAGGGTTGTCATGATGGGTTGCTAGATCTTGCTATTGATCTATGAATATATAATTAATAAGATTAATTATATTCATTGCCAACATGTTAGAAACCTTGATCGCAGATTCATGATCGTTAACCTTAAGTTATAAGATCTAACATGGGTTGAAGCATAAGTAGACATTGTACCATGCTCATGCTTATTTTGAGATATATGGTTAAAAAACTCAATTAAACTGATAGGCTGATTACTAAAAGGTTTTGATAAGATTAATTATATCCATGCTCATCCATAGATTCACCTTTCAATAACCTATGCGTTTCCATCACCAAGACCTTAGGTTGTGCCCTTGCTAGAGACGACTTTAGAATGCTATATGAATTAGTTGGAAGATTATTTCAAGAATCCTAATCAAATGGAATAAGCAAATTAATAGGTGACAAACTTGCATATGATGGAAATTCTTTGGCTATAAGGTCAAATGTTTCAATGGTTTTTGCAGTAACGGCAGTGGTTTTAAGGATTATGAGAAAGTGAGACTGGGATAAAGAAAAGAGAGAAGGGAACAAAAATTAGGACTTAGACCTTTTAAGAATATATATTAAGGGTAAAATACTAAAGTAATATTAAAATATTAAAATTTTATATATTGTAAGTTAAAAAAAAAAAACTAAGTTAAGCTCCCAAGCTACTTAGTTTTGAGTTTTTTTAGTCGAACTCAAAAATAAAAAAGAAATGTTTATATTAAAATTATATTGATAAACAAAACTCTTAAACATAAAATTTTAATTAAATATTTATTTTAGCTAGTATAGAATGCAAGTAATTAAATTACATTTTTATGTTTTAAAATAAAAAAAGAAAAGAAAAGTTTATATTTATTAGTAGTAAACTAACCAAGTATCCATAGAAAATTAGAAACAATGGACTAACCAAGTGTCACTGAAAAATTAGAAACAATGGAACACATTATTTATTTAATAGATTAGAAAGAGTTATCAAAAGAAAAAAGTAGTTGTTCATGAAAATCTCTTTTATTCAATGACTATAATCATATAAGATATATAGCTCAAAGACATTGAACAAAAAAAATTTGTTTTTTCATCATCAAGCTTTTCGAGGGATTGATTCAAGACTTGCTTAAATTACTCAACAAAGAATAAGAATTTCCATTTCAACCTTAAAAATTATTCTAAAATATATAAAAAAATAATTGAGATGATTGCAGTTTATTAATATTAATTAGTGTTTCCTATTTTCTAATTACTAATTTACTACTTGCTACTAATAATAATGAGCTACTAGCCTATTACCAATCTACAATCATCTTAACAAGTTAATATATGATTTAAAATATGAAATCGATATTACTATTAATTAAAAAGATTGAGTCGTACTTTAATTAATTTATTCTTAATTCATACTTCAAGAGTTGAAGTCACAAAAAAATTTTTACATAATTATTTTTTTACTTACAACTTAATTAATTTATAAGGTCACAATATATTATTCTTGTAATGATATTTATACTAATTAAATTAACTTTTCTATTATATAATTATATTATGTAATATTGGAATTGGATATTATATTTAAGTAATTATTTATACTGATAATATATTGGAATTAGATATTATATATTACAAGGAGACACTAAGTTTGATCTACTTATCTTTTATCTTAACAATCATATTAGTGCTACTAACTAAAGCAGAAAGGAGTAAAGATATACAATTATGACTATATATTAAATAGGTATTTTAATTAAAAGTTTAAATTATTGTTTATAATTTATATTATATTATAAATTGTACTGAAACTTAATGCTTTTTATATATAAAAATGTTAAATTTAATCTTGCCAGTCCATTTATGACAAGTTAAATTATCATATTTTAAACATGTTAACAGATACGTGTCGATATATTTATGCTTTTATAATATAATTAACTAATTATGTTTTAAAAATATTAACGGATATGTGTTGAAACATTTATGAAATGTTTAACTAATCGTGTTTTAATAGTGTCTTAGGCATGTTTTTGTGTTTTACATGTTTATGACATAAAAATTTCAATCATAAACATGTTGATGGGATTATGATATGAAATACAATTATATAAACCCAAAAATGGTTAAAACATGTTGTATGATATCTTATTTTTGTATCGTGTCCAATATTGTCAAGTTTAATTTTGAGAATAGAGGGTGAAAAAAAAAAGGAAAGGACAATAATGTGGATAATTTTAGTATTTTTCAAAATAATTGGTCTTAATTATAGTAGAATTTGTCCCCCGCGAATGCTCGGGTTTAGAAAAATTCTTTTTAAAATCTTTATAATTTTTAATTATAAAATTATATTTAAAATTAAATTTTATAAATTATAATTATTTTAAAAAAAAATTTACTTTTATTTTCTAGTTATAAAAAATTAAATTTATGGTGATGGTTTAGGATTGAACACAGATCTTAAATTAACTTGTGAGCAAATAATAAGACCAGTTATATAAAAATATTATTTAAAGATAAAACAAAAAATAAGAAAATATTTTTTTTCCAAGCAGATCAGGAATGGAAAATAAGTCTACCCTGAAGGAACATATGAACAAACTATTTTAAATACATTACTTAAAAATAGAGCAAATTAAAAGTTTTTTGATCAAATGAGAGATAGATCTTTAATCATTTAAATAAATTATTTAAAAATTAAAACAAAAATAGAAAAACTTTTTTTTTTGAGTGACTTACATATAGATGCTAAATCCACTTGTGCAAAAATGGGCCAACTTCTTTAAATACATCATTTAAAAATTTAATAATAAATAAAGTTTTTCTAAGCGAATCAAGTATGGATCCTAAATAGTTTTTGAGTGAATGTGCAAAATGTAAGTCAACGTGCAAATCAACTACTTTAAACATATCATTAAAAATTCTTTTGAAAAATACATCATTTAAAATGAAATTAATTAACTAATAAAACATTTTTAATTAAGTAATTATGACACATTATTTATATATTTTTTATATTTTAATATATAATTTTTTTAATTAAGTAAATATGACACATTATTTAAATATTTTTTTTCATATTTTAGCATATTAAATAATTGAGTCTAGATTAAAAGTCGAATCATTATGACAAACTATACAAAATATAAGATGAATTAAGATACGATAAAAAAATAATTAAAATACGACATAGCAAAAAAAAACATAAACATGATTTTTTTTTTTTTTTGGTCTACTCAAAAACAAAGAAACAAATAAATTCTTATTACTTTAAATACATGAAAAAATAACTCAAAAACAAAACCTGAAAAATAACATGAAAACAGTCACATGAAAAATTTATAATTTTTTAATTAACTAACTGTAAAAAATAATTTAAATTTAAATTTTATTAAGTTATAATTTTTTAAAAAAATTAAATTCTAATTATAGAAATTAAATTTATGATAACTGCTTAAGATTGGGAACAGATCTTAAATTACCTTGTAAGTAGATATGTGGATAATTGCATTAAAAAATTATTGAAAATGAAAAAATGAAAAGGGAAACTTTTTTATCAAGTTGGTTGAGTACAAATAATAAGTTCACCCCGGGTGAACATATGTACCAACCCTTTAAATATATTATTTTAAAATAAAAATAGAAAAGATTCCCAACAAATTAGAAACAAATTCTTAATCACTTTAAATACATCATCTAAAAAATAAAATAGATACTAAACTGAAAAAAATATTTTTCCCTAGATGAGTCAAGTATAGATATTAAATCGACTTCCACAAGAATGTATAGGCAAACTCCTTTAAATATATTATTTAAAAATTTAAAAATAGATATTTTTTTTCAAGCGAATTGAATACGAATTCTATATAAAAAATATATAAAAAATTTAAAAAAATAATTTTTTCCTTAAGGAATAACGATGACACATTATTTAAAATTTTTTATTTTAATATCTTATGTAATTGAATTTATTTAGAACAAAAATTGAGCAATTATGAGAAACTTTAAAAAATATAAGATAAATTGAGATATGACAACCAGAATAAAGAGAGAACTTTTCAATAGACTCCGAAAGAAAGAGATCGGCATCCTTCCTTCTTTGAATAATGTTCCCGGCTCCACGAAATGAAAGAAGTTAAGTTTTTGTGCCCACCTAATTTGTCCAGCTGATCAGAATTGAGCTCTTTCAAGAAAGATAAGAGAGAATACAACGAATCTATTCTAGGATGAGGTTTCGTAGCTTAGAATGTATTCCTCTCCCAATTTTTTTAATTTTTTATTCATTTGAAAATAAAGAACCAAATGAATTCTTTATATTTTAAACACAAAATAAAACCACATAAAATTATCCCTTTCCTTTCTCTCCTCTCTCTTCATTTTTCTTTCTTTTCTTTTCTTTCTTTCTTTCTCTTTTTCCTCCTTCTTTCCTTTCATTTAACAAAGTAAAAAAAAAAAAAAAAACCAAAGAAAAGACATATGTCAATTGGAGGAGGAGGCTAAGGAACAGTAAAATGAAAACACCTTTCAATTAGAAGTATTCATAGGTTAGGTTACCCGTCTAAGTCTAAAGGTCTACTCAATATTTAGGAGGGTTTAGACAAAAATATTACTCCCGTAAAATAGGACTTAAGCAAAAAATGTTAAGCCTATTTCAAAAATGGGCTGTGCCTTGGCTCTCACTTTCAAGCTCCAAGCCCGGCCCATTTTATAATTATATAATATATTAATTTTATATTTCTAGATATTAGGTAATTTTTCTCAAATAAAGAATGCAAAAAATATATATGTAATATTATAATGTAAACATTAAAAAATATGTTATTTAAATTTTGAAACTTAATAAAAAATATTAAATTACTAAAAATTATATTTTTAAAAAATATATATTAGGAAAAATGATATGGGCTACCTTCAACGAGATTGGATTACCCATTTATAGATATAGGTTGTCTTGAACAAAATTTGAAATCCATAATTTGAGTTAAACTATGCTTGAATAAACATAAATGATGTTAATAGTCTACCCATATTCGACCTCCTTCGACCCTGTCCATGTACACCACTGCCCTCAACCTTCTTTTATATGTAGTATTATATTTGTTTTTGCTGATTTGCAATTAGATGCTTCGAGAAGGTTTTTCCTCCTATTTTTCTAATATTATAAAGTGCCAAATGGAGAAAAAAAGCTAAAAGATTAACATGTGATGTAGATGTAATAATTTTAAATCTAATATGATTTATAAATTTGAATATAATATAAAAAATAATATGAACATAATATGAATATATGATATTAGTATTAATTTATTTATAAAATCATCTAATATTTTAAATATGATTATAATATATAAAAATAATATAAATACAAAATAAATACACGAATCATTAGATAATGCACCAAGTGTTTGTTGAGTGAAATTCAACGAAAAAAGTATTTTTGAGGGCTAAAATTATTGAAACAAAAGCATTTTTTTTTGTTTTTGCTTTATCTCCCTTGTTTACTCCAAAATCAAACCAAAAAATAAAAATAAAATTACTTAATTAAAACTTAAAAACATTGACTGATCCATTGTTTATTTGGCAATATCCAATGTCCTCGAAATCCTAGATTCTAGCACCCCCAATGATTTAGCGGATAGCTACTAATTAACCCTTAAAAACATGAACTAATCAATTGCTTAGTTAGCAATATCCAATGTTCTAAAAATCCTTAATTCTAGCTCCTCAATGATTTAGGGGATAGCTTTCAATTAGTGCTATTGATGGATGAATTTACAGTCAAATTTTGCTAACCCCACAATGAAATTGACCGGTATTGCATCTTTTTCCAAGCATGTTATTTTAATCATGATTAAAAATATATATTCGAGTTTACCATCAGTTATTTTTTTAAGAACTTTCACCATCAAATACAACCAAATAGTTAATGAAAATATCCAGCTTATTTTAGGAACCCACTCGTTTTGTGCTCACAAATCCCATTGACACGTAAAATAACCGTAGGTAGGAGAAATTCTCCCCCAATAAATTTAATATATGACTTGAGTTATCCGTGATCTGATATGGAAATATACGAAGTCAGAACAACAGCGGCTTTCTCACAATGAGATTTTTATTTATTTAGTATTTTTTGCCGTTGCGAGTTTCAATAGATGAGATATCTAATATTCTCTAACTCGTACACAACCCATTAAAAAAAAAAACCCTAAATTGGATAGTGAAATTCGCATTTAAGTCTATTCATGCACCTGTACATCCAAAACAACCCTCATGCTCGATTTGGTTCCTAAAAAGAAGCTTTATAATGGAACAACTCGAAAAGAAAAAAGCACTACAAACAATTGACTAATTTTACAAGATTTCTATAAAGAGACTATCAAAAGTGGGATTGGAAAAAATTAAAAAAGGAAATTTGTACAACAATGTTCATTTGAATCAATTCTTTTTGTTTGGCTTTGGCTTTGACCTCATGCTAGCTCTACGAGCAACATCCCATGCCTTATGGGGTGCACGTATACCTACCTGTGAAGCAAAAAATGACTCATACCCAGGAGAGTCAAAGGCAAATCCAGTGTGTTTGGATATTTCCCTTGGCAACTGAGACATAGCATAGCTTCTTGCCTCATCTGGTGTAAGCTGATTGTCAATTTCCAGAAAATCTGTACGACCACTATCATCAGCTTCATCCCTGTGAATTTCCTGAACAATCTGATAATCATAGGGGAAGAACCATCTTTGCACACTGAAAAAAAAAATAAATAAATGAAGAGGAAAAACGTCAAACACACACAAACACAAACAACATATATCTATATCTATATCTATATATATATATATATATTTCAACATATTCATAATATAAATAGTGCCTGAGAAAATAAGGACTAAAAACTGAAGTGACGAATAAAAAGAATGTGCTATGATCTTATGCTGCTTCAATTTCAGTAGTTGATGCTAATACAGATTGAAACTGGGCACAAATGGTTTGAACGACCTCTTAGCATATTTGAGGGTTCAAGCTGCTCGTATATGGTTGTCTTGGTTGCATGTAAACCTGAGCTAGCTAAACAGAAAGATGCTTACTCTCATGGTTGGAACTCAGCTTTGCCAACTAATAACCCTTTTAGTGTTAATAATTTTCATGCATCAAATATGTTATAGCTGAGAAAGTTCAGTTATATCTCATTCTTACCCAAGGTAAAGGAAATCTCCCAGAAGTGCAGCAACAGGAACAAGAAGAAGAGTAATATAGAAATAGAATGTACTCATCAAGACATATATGACCCAAAACACGTTCTCCTGCGGTAGCAAATAGAGCCATTAAGTCGCATGCCTCAATCCAAATGGAGAGAAACATACAGAAACAAGATTATCGACTTACCTGTCGGTCATATGGGGTCATAATACCAGAATATAGAAAAATAAACAAGAACCACGCTAGAATGCTTCCTCCAACACTAATGTAATGCCATCTTGTAATTGAATTACAGATCATAAGAAGACGCAAATTGACAGTTACTACAACACATGTGAAGGCCATTGTGCTGACATCCCAAAGACCAAACATTTTACCAGATGAACCTTGACTTGTAGAACTTGAAACAGTCACAAAGTAGTAGAAGACTAAAGATTGATAGACAGCAAAGAAGGCCCATATTGCAACAACTCTCCACTTGAAAAACATATTTCTTATTCCTTCCTTGTATAATTCAGGGTACCTCTTTGAAAGGGATGAACTGACATCCTGGATAACAAGCAAGGTCTTGCATAAATAAAGCATAGAACAGGCACAACAAAATTCTATCTGAAACAAATTGAAAGAATGCAGTACCTTGTCAAAAAGGCCAACAATAATCACCGGCAGTGCAGTGAATATGACATTATACAATGACTGGAACCAATCGTCATAGAATCTTTGACCAGAAAATCCGGTATTAAAGGTGAACCAAAATTGTGTCAAAGTAAATGTAAGATTCTTGTAAAAGAAATACGTCACAACCTGCAAAAGGTGGTGCCATGAATATCACCAAACAGAAATTGTAAAATGCTTTGAAGGGCAAAGAAAATTCAAACCTAGCATATCACCAACAAAAAATGTTAATGCTTCTGGAAAGAAAAGATAAACCTTGCATAATCTAATATAAGACCAACGCCCGTGCACAAGAAGCAAATCTTTAAGAAAGCGAAACTGAGCAATTGCAAAATCACTAGCCATTACTGCTTGCATGCCCTCGAGCCCACTAATTCCAACGCCAATATGAGCAGCTTGAATCATGCTAACATCATTTGCACCATCACCAATACTAAGTGTAATTTTACGTGCACCTTTCTTCACCAGACTCGTTACCTGCAAACAGAGAGAGTAAAGTTAGATGTTACTTTTGAAACCCAAAAGTAAAACCACCTTTCCTGTTCCTTCGAATGGTTTGAGATGCATTTTGTTTTACATTAGAGGGGGAAAAAAACTGAAACTTTGGAAATAGTTTCTTACGAACTTCAGCACTCCAAGAAAGCTCATTAAATTATTCCAAGCACTATGGGAGAAAATAGGCTTAGGAGAGACTTGCCAGACATACCAAACAATGTTTAGTTTGATGAAGTACTAAAAAAAATGCATGTAATGATGCCAATCCTGAAAAACTTTGTTCAAAATAATAGACCACAACAAAACCAGTTATTTTATCCAAGTAATCTCATGGCATTTGCAATTTTGAATTGCCTTGTCATCAATTTGCAGCAATGACAATTTTTTCTGTATGTAAACCTTTTATCTACACACTAACACTACTGAAAACTAAATTAATGATTTTTTAGTTCAGTTGCCATCAGAAACCTACCTGTGCTTTCTGTAAAGGGGAGACTCGGCAGCAAACAACAGAAGAACAATTCAAGCTCAAATTGAGGAGCATTATCCGTAAACTTGGGTCTAAAGCATACATCAGACACTTTCCATCTATAATAAGTGCTAATTTTGGTCCAGAGAATGTGTGAAAATATTGTTGTGCCTCATCAAGGCACTTCTTCAGTTGCTTTTTAACTTCCCCCTTGATAAAGCGTGCAATTTCAACTTGGTCCCCCTGATAAATAAAGAATAACCATGAAAACATTGAATAATTTGAGTTATAGTAAATCCTAAACTAAAAGCATCTAAAAACAAGACTAATACTATATACTTACCCTTTCTTCAACTTCTCTAATAGCATCTGTTTCAGAACTGATAATGAATTGCTTCATCTCATTGTTTAGTAAATTGCATGCTGCAGCATTATTAAAAGACAAGGCAATGAATATTGTGAACTATACAAGGAAAGAATACATGACCCCAAGGAAAATTTAACCTAAAGCAGAATCCCCCATTAAATAATTACCATAAGCGATATTTATTGCAGTTTCCATCTTGTCCCCTGTTAGCACCCAAATCTTAATTCCAGCTCTAGAAAGAGTCTCAATGCAATTTGGTACTCCTTCTTGAAGCTTATCTTCTATCGCAGTTGCACCAATTAAAATGAGATCATTCTCTAAGAGTTCAGCCACCTGCATAAGTTTCAAAAATGTGCATGATACTACAATCATTAAAATTAAATCCAAATAAAGGAATTTCAACTTTCCAGGAGCAGTAGAGCTGAGTGTTTGAAGCTGTATAAACTCAAAAGCTTCATGATCTAAGACAGAGGGAAGTAATCTGCTTACAAGCTAGACTTTTGAACTTTTTCTAAGACTTCAAAAAATTCACAGTAGAGGATGTACATAAACAGCCTTCCCACTGAAGGCTAGTTTAAGATTACAATGTAAAGGATGTAAATGAACAAAAAGATATTGCAGATTTTAAAACCAAGCAAGCTTGGTGAAGACAAATAGATACTCCAATCAAAAAACACCACAAAGGAGAGCTTTTTTTTTTTTAATTTTAAACTGATCCACTTTATTTGCAAAAGCAATTACTCCCCCACCCACAAAGACATACCAGGGAATCTAAGAGGGGACGAGAGAGAGATGGGGTCATGCAATTGCTAATTTTCGAATTAAAAGGAAAGAATTTAATCTTTCAGCTGCATCAACTAGCAAAGCAATAGCTACAGATCCACTGATTCACCAATCCTGTTATGCCTAATACAACTAGAATGAAACCATGATTCATGGATTCATGGCTTAAAAGGGATCACCCTTTGTAAAAAACTCTTAAGAACCACTTTTGAAAGTACTCTACAAGCCTAATGTAGATCTTTCATATAGAAAAAACACTCCCCTTGTCTGACAAAGAATTTAAAGAATTCACAAATCTTTTTATACTTGCATCAGTCATGACACCAATTCTATCCTCCCCAATCATTCGAGTTTTCTAGTTTGTAGGATACCTTAGAAGTTAAAGTGATATCCATCTCCCACAGCTAACTTCCTCCTATGAATTCTGGATTACATTGAGATGGGCCCACGTCAATCCAAATGGCTTGTAGAAGGAACTTCACAATTCATTGGAATACAAAAATAAAGCAGAAAAATGTCTCATAAATCTATGTTTGACTATACATCCATCCAGATTCAAGATGCCATTCCCTTCCCTACTAAAAGCAGAAAATATCCTCCCTATAGATTCACTTAATGCAAATTTATCAGCCTAACTTTGCACCATTAGACATATTATGCTTTGAGAAAACCTCCTATCAGAGGCAAACAAGCCTCCACAACCGTCTTCCCAAATGGATCTGAATGATAAAGTCAGTCCACTTGATCTTAGTCCCTTGACAAAGTGGTGCAACAATATTAGTTGACCAAATTATGATCATGACCAGCACATCCCACAAGATGTCCCGACCGTTTAAATAAAGTAGATCACGCAAAAGATAAGTTGACATTCACAGCAAAGCCTGCCTAGTAAAGAAAAACATAACAATAGATTACGACTATAATTTCAGTAAACAAAATCATTACTGCAGCATTATACTGAAAAAAAAAAAAAAAAAAAAAAGCCAACACAAAATCATTCAAATAATAACAGAAGCAATATTTATCTTTAATGAAGAGAAGATAACAAATCAACATTTACGAAAAGAAAATAATAGATCAAGTATATTCAAGGAAAACATGTCAACCACATAGTTAAATAAACATACCTCATCCAACTTCTTTTCACGATCTCGTAGAGATGATTTGGCTTGGATGAATTTCTCATTCCAGCTCTCATAAACATCTGGAGCTAGGTCTCTATAGGCCAGGCAAAGGGTACGTAATCCGGCAGAGCCAAATTGTTCCAAGTGTTCCCTGGTCACTTTCTTTAAATCATCACTTCCTCCCGCCAATCTCTCATAAATGACAGTATCAGCTCCCTATGAAAAGAATGGTTCTAGCCCAGTGTCATCTTCTATACCAGAAAAAACATTTTTAATACTCATCCTATTTAAAAGTTCTGAAGATTCATCACCTTACAGTATAGTACCAGCCTGCCATCTGGATAACGACATACAACAGATTGGCGCTTCCTTGTACTATTCAATGAAAATATAAGTAGAAATTAGTGCCAAGCAGAAAAAACTCAAAAATGAAGAAATAGAAGTGAAAGATGCATCCGAACCTATTGAACTCAAGAACATTTAAAATCTCATAAGACACATCCTGGATTTTACCCACCCTCTCCACATGAGATTCACGAACATATATCATCGTAGGTGTACGCCTGCCAAAAAAAGAGCCTCAAGTCAAGCTGCAAAGCCATGCCGAAACAATAACCTACTAAACTAACTCGCACCAAAAACAGAAATAGCCAACCATAATGCAAAAAATCTTGGATCAAAATTTGTCAGAAAAGTATGACTTGACAAATTTGTAATCACTTCCCCTACCAGCTATCAACCAAAAGTAAGTCCTAGGTAACTGCCAAATTAGAGGAATCATCTGATTTATAGAAGACACTGAAGTGATTAACTTTAGAATACAGCAACTACACGGTAGCATGATCCCACAGTAAGAAAATTAATTACAATTAATAACAATGAATTGCCAGTTATGCTACTTCATGAACCTTTTCTTCCTTTGCTCGAGAAACAGAAAACCACCCAGGGAAGAACATTGAACCATCAGATTAGAGCTTGAAAGAAATTTATCGGATTGCTAAAAATATTTGGTTCACTTGTTAAATTGACATCATGGTATTTATTCTTTACTTCAAAAACTGGCTCAAATAACAACATGAAGATCAAAGAACTTATTTTAGTTGTAACAGGAAACATGCAGTCCAATGTTAAAATAGTTTGAAACAGAAAGAGTACAACCAAATCAGAACCAAATTGAATTAAATCAAATTTCTTACTAACAATTCCCATTTTAAACAAACCAAAACCCTCCCATTTCTCAATGAGACACGGGGCATTGCTAACCTGTAAAAGAAGAAGCCAAAATGTTTTGCAGCCAAAACCAAAGCAGCCTCATCTGGTGATGCAGCTTGATATTTGATTTTCTCAGGGGACTCATCACCTTCAGGAAGCACGGTGTGACATATGGCAAGGCATCTAAAAAATTCCTGCAAAAAAAAGAAACAAAACCATGGCTTAAAATGTTGTAGTTAATAAATTAGACTGCCACATTATTCTCAATTAGGCAGGTATCCAGCAGAAAATATAACTAGGTTTGAAGATAGATCCTAATTGTAAGAAAGAAGATTAAAAGTTCAATCATGTTTTCTGCATTCCTTCTAAATTACAAGTGCATTTAACAAATGAATAATGCAGGAATAAACAGGAAACCTGCCCCATCAACTTTAAAAAATAGACCCATCATAGGTGTCTATTTATATACAAACACAGACTTGAATGATCATAAAATACAGAGAAGGAGTGATAAATAAATGGATATGCACACATCCATTGACAAGGCCGCATGTATACATATGAAGTGCAAACTACCTCAGAAAAGCATAGAGGAAATGCCCTAAGTAACAAAAGAGTGGAAAAAGAAAGAGGATCCTAAAATCAGCAAAGAGATCAAGCATTTAATAAGACAGGTAGAAATTCACGTGATACTGAACAGTGTATATTACATTTTCCTTAAGTTTGGGTACAATACATATATATATATATATATATATATTCTCTTGGCCTTTAAAATCTTGCAATTTTAGAACTTGGAATTATTGGTTATAATTATTAACTTCAACAATGGGACTAATAGTAATCTGTTAATGACAGGGCAACTCAGATGCCATGTTATCCAATACATGGACAATCAAGTTAATGAATTCCCACCTCAGATTTGGACAAACACCAGAAACTGGTTGAAGAAACCACTGCTTAGAATGGGAAGAGGGAAAAGGGAAGAGTACAAGTCCTACATCCACCAAAACCTCCACCAGAGAATGGCAATAAGTGGATTTCAACCTATGACTCTTCCATGTACTCTTCACCATATTTAAGGATCACCTTGCATTAGAACTGGACAATTAATTTGTAATGCTCACTTATACATGCCTTAAAGCAGAATAAAGTCAATCCCCAGCATCCGAGCAAGAAAAAAGTCAATAAACAACATCATATATAAACAAAACTAAAAGGTGAAAAAAATTTCTAAATAGTGCTGCTGGCTGCAAACCTCTCAATCCCTGCAGCTCAATGCTCAAAATCGTTTGAGTTGTTTTTTATGGATCTCAACTTCAAATCTAGCTGAAACTATTGAGGCCAAGCTCAATTAGTTGATAAAATATAAAGCCTGATTACTAGGCTAAGCTCAAGCTCAAGGACATTGTTGAAAATAGAATTGAAAACTTGCTTTTTGTTAGTACTTTTCAATGAAAAATGAAGTACATCTCCTAATCTTCATTTTTAATAAATTCAAATAACATATTTGCAACGTGAAAGATTGATTGTGATGTCATAAATAAACCATACATAAAGACATTTTATATATATTGACTAAAAGCATTCAAATAAAAACATATCCAACTGGATAAAACACCTCCGATATCCAAATGAAAGTATCAAGAAGTATCTCAAGTCCTAAAACCACCATAAGTATCAAACATGACCAACAAACACAAAAATCCTTTTCAAAAATATATAAATAGTATTCTAATTCTTGCCCCCTTGAAAAAAAGACAATATAGAAACGCAAAATAACATGGAAACAAGCATTTACCAATCAGCACCCTTCAGTTTATTACAAATAGATTCACACTCAAACTAAGTCTCACAATAATAAGCAATAAAATCCTTTTACTAGCAAATGTTTCACATTAACTGTACAAATACCACTATCTATTAAGCTACCTTGCAAGCATCAGGATTAGGCTCGTTTCTCCAAGCACCTCGCATAAGCCTGACGTCATCAAAATTGAAACCCTTTTCCCGTACAGAATTGGTCGATGTCTGCACCTACAAAAGATATTATGAGAACAAGAACACCTTTCCCATGCAACATAGGTGAATTTACTCAGAAGGTAAAATATTCATTTCTTCATAAAGAGATACAAAAGAAAGTACCTCTTTGACCCTTAACCCCTTTCGTTCAGCAACACCCCTCTCAATTTCGGTCATACCTGTTCCATAGATTTCACCTCCAATCGAACACTTGAAGAACTCCATTAAATTTCTTGTCAAAGTTCCAGTTTTATCAGAAAAAATGTACTCCACCTAATCATACCAGCAATTCAAAATGATTTGGCGCTCAATAGAGAGACTAAGAAAATTGGCTGCATCTAATTCAAGTCGGTAAAAATTGCAGTAGTTACCTGTCCAAGTTCCTCATTCAAATTTGAAGTCCTAGCCAAAGCAGGGGTGTTTGTTTCAGCATGATACATATTTAAATCCTTGTTGATAAATTGAGTGGACTGAATAAACTTGACCATCTAAAATTGCATGTGAAAACCAGTACGATCATTTTTGTGCATCAACAAGGCAAGAAATCAAATAAATAAAAGGAAAAGGAAAAGGCCAACCTCGATAGAAACATATAGAGATATAGGGATAATTGTTGAATATAGAGTAAGTAGGGTCAACATCGTCAAAAGAGCAACCTGTAAAACCAGCAAACAGGATTTGAGTTGAAGTTTCGTCTGGTGTGTGTATGCGTGAGAGAGAGAGAGAGAGAGAGAGAGA
>JBBYHO010000001.1:6582775-6593726 GCA_038382025.1 Adansonia gregorii | reverse complement strand
GAGCTGAGGCATCTTTCGTAATGTATATATAGTTACTTTTACAGTATTTTTTGGTTCAAAATTTCAATCCCTAATTATGATGTGGTAGAACTGTTGATACATAGAATATTCGGATTCCAATTGCGGGCTTAATTGGATTTGGATTTGATTTTGAATAAAAATTTTTAAGTTTCAATTTGATTTGATTCAATTAAAATATTAGTTAATTTTAATTTTAAAATATTAATATATTTTTAAAGTTTTTAGATCTATTCGGATTTGATAAACGAATGAGAATTAATGAGAGCCATCATTGATATAAGCCAGTGAGTTTGTATTTTTACTCCAAAGAAATATGAAGAAAATTTCTTCTTAAAATATTTTTCACTGAATTGTGCACTTCGATTAAAAAAATTCAAAAGAATAAAAAAATTTTGATTATTTCTTTACCATCACCAAAAAAAAAAAAAAAAGAACCCATAAAAACCATTGCTAAATCTTGACATTGTCTTTAATGAAAATTTTAAATGTTATGAACAAAAATGTAAGATTTTATTTTTCTATATCAAGTAATTATAGGGTTTTTTTTTCTTATTTAGCTATATTTTCTTTCGTTCTCTATTAAATATAATAATACCATTAAATATTTAATGCTTATAATTCCCAGTAGTAATTCATTTTGGAAAAAAACTTAATAGCAGTCAAATGTTTAAAAAATTTTAGACATTAAAATAAGATGCTAAAAGCATTTGGATTTTAAACATTTCATTCTTTGTAGTGTTTTTCTTCAAAAAAAAAATTATGCTTCTAAATATTTTCCTTGAAATTCAGCGCTAAATAACTTTTATTTTACCAGTGTACGATTGCTTTTACAAAAAACCATTTTCCCAGATTATTTATGGTTACACACTGGACCACACCAACTATATGAGTGTGTGTGTGTGTATATATATATATATATGTTGTTGCCATCAGAGTCTTTAACTATATGAAAAATTTTCTTTCAAGTTAGCATCATATCAGATAAAGTTTTGAAAATAACATAAAGCACCCATAACTTGAATCAAAACTTTTTTCTTTATCAATCTGCCTTTCTAACTTCATTTTGATTGGTTTAAGCGGGAAAAAAAGTCATAGATGGGTATACCTAGCCATTTTTGACAACACGAAATGGCTTAAAAATAAATAAATAAAATTACGATACAATATAAAAATAATATGAAAGCAATATAAATATACAAATTAACATGTCAAAATTTATATAAAATATATAACTCTTAAACGTAATTATAATAAAAAAATAATGTGTTACTACAAATATACGAATTATCCTCACTTTTTAGCACCCAGTGCCCAAAGGATGGACAAAGAATTTGTCTCATATATATTATATTGATGTTAATAACTTTGCCTTCTCAATCTCATGTAATTTAATTTTGTGGTCCATGAATTTATGAGTATCAGCCATCGATTCTTTTCGAAATAATTAGAGTGAAAGAGTCATCCAACTTTCTGAATTGAATTGAAAGGACGCAACTTAATTTCATGCTTCTTGTTCGGTACATAATGAGCGAGGTAATCGCTTTAAAAATAATAAAAGGTCTAGGTCTAGCGATATCCCATAATTTCATATTTTCTTTTTTCATTTTGTTTTTAGCTTCATTTAAAAAAAAATTTTCCAAGTTTTTCTTTAATTACTTTGAGATTAAAATGATTATATTTTACCCTTCAACCAAAAAGTTAATAAAATTTTTGGAAAGAAACAAAATATGATTAGTTGTTCAATATTGAAATTTAAGCTAATTATTGATGAAATTGTTAATATCTAATTGGAATGTAATTAGGGATTTTTAGTTTGTATTTTTCTTTTTTTGCTTTTTAATTGGAATGTAATATAGCATGTGACAGATCCTTTGTTTATAAATGTGAATTTCATATAACTTTCATGAATTTAGATTATTTTAAATTTAAATTGATTAATTATAAATCATATGCCGTTCAAATTCGGATTTTTCTATCAATTAGAGTTACATTGAGATTGAGCATACACCCTATGAAATGCAATCTAATGTCAAAGACAATAACGACATAGTATACACCCTGACCAAAAGCTTGAACAAATTTTATTTTACATATTCTTCAAAATATATTTTTGCATCTTATGTAATTTCCAACGAAAAAAAAACCATTTAAATTTCCGAAGACAAGTTAGAAATTATAGTCAAAATTCTAATAAAAGAGCAAAAGGTAACGACAAATAGCAACTTTATCACAATTACAGCTGAGTTTTTTATTTTTCGCAATAACTTGAAGTTCTGTTTTTCTTTTCTTGTGAATTTGACCCATCAAACTCAACATCAACTTCAGCTTATAGCGTTTAATTTTATATCAGACTTGGCAATTTTTTTTTTTGGGGGGGAGTATTGTAATGCAAGCACATGGGGTTCGTTTCTTTTATTTATTTGCTGATTTATTATTTTGATAATTCAGATGGGGTTCAATATTTCAACATTATTGCAAAATGAAAACGACATGATGAATTTTATGATCAAAAGGAAATTGCTGCAATAATAAGAGGCTGCTGAGTCTAGTGTTATCCTATCCACTTCCATTGCAGAATTTATTGAAATCGTCGACGGTCTGCAAGAAACTCTCATGTATTCAGCTTTTATCCAAAACTTGAGGAGCTGACAACTTCCTCCAGACTCCCAATAGATAAATCCCCATATAGACATATCCACAAAATATATATATATATATATATAATATATTGAACAATGATATGAGGCTACTCCAATCATTGTCCCAACTGTATATTAATATTATAATATAATTTGGAGCATTATGCTGAACATATATGGATGGATATCAGCAGCAGTCACTCTGTACGATTGCGCGTCCAATTCCTTTCCGAATGAACTACGTCCAATAATTTAACATTATTTTATCCAATATCTAATCAATGGGTTTGGCCTAGTAATTGGTTTTGTCCTTCCCCTGTAGGGGAAGCCAGGAAGGTGATTCTCAGCCTGGACGTAGTTCTGCGGATGGCTCGAGTTTTTCTAAAGCTAGCTGTTGATCGTAACCAGCTTTTTATATATATATATTTTCCCTTTTTTAGTTTCTTTGCCTCGTAGTTTCTTTATTAATAATTCTATCATATATGTATATAATGGCTAGTTTGTTTATGATTTGAAATTAAGAAATTCCATATTCAAATGAAAATCTTAATTATAAAGTGAAAATTAAACCTCACCGGCCAAAGCTTTTCACATTTTATATTACAAATATATATTTATATTTATTGATGAAAAATTATCTCATTTAAGATTAACAAAGTTTTTAAATTTTTAAAAAAATCATAAATATTTAAAAATTTAATTAATATTATAAAAAATGATACTTTTAAAGCTTCACTTATAGAATTTAAAATTTTCACCAAAAGTGTACATATACCAAAGAATGATCCCATATATATATATATGTATATGTATGACTTAATTTAGATACATTTAAAATTTTCATCAAGAGTGTACATATAAAAGAATGATCCCATATATATATATATATATGACTTAATTTAGATACATCTCGGCCTTGTGAAACCATATATAAGGGAAATTGGAGATAAAATTGACATTATCTACATAAATCTCCAAGATTCTTTCACTACTAAGATGACATATGATCTGCAATTTGTTTTTTTTCTGCTAGTTTGTGCAAGCTTATATTGCAGAATTCAGCTGTTCTGGAATTTTCCAATTCTGCAAAACCTTGCCAAAAACGTCATATAAAAAGGCGATCATATCAGCTGTTCCAGTCTTGTATAAGAGACATGAAAGCTTGGCCATTATAGATGAAGTTTAAAGCGTGATTATCATAAAGTTTGATAAAATGTTAGCCTCACCATGCTTTTCCAGCCACCTCTATTTGTTCAAAAACTGGATTGAGCTGCATTTCAGATACATCAATTTACTTAAACACTGAAATCAAACAAATCATCAATTTCGACCATACCCCCAAAAAAATAATAATACGTTTTGTCACAAAAACTTATCAAGGCTTGCAATGTGGATCTAAAACAGTGGTCAATGCCCATTTTATGTAAAGATCAACATTATTGGTCTGATATTCTTGATGAAATTAAAAGTTGATTGGTAAAGATATATGATGTTACGCTTTGTAAAGAATCCATGTCGATCCATTTGAACGAGTTATTCTTAATACGAGTGGCCCCTAAAAGAGATAGTAGAAAAGTTCAATAATGCCCCCCTGATGCTATCAGGATGGACGTCTACGTCATTCAATGTCTTATCCACACTTTTTTTTTGCACGTATTCTGCCTTTGCATGCATGTCAAATCATTTTAGAGGATAAATGGGAAAATTCCGAAGAGAAAAAAAAAATTAATTAGGGTCGTCAAGCCTAAGGGTAAACTACTTGATCAATAAATAATTATTATAAAACATCGTAAATTTAAAATCTAATCTAATTTATATAATTATATAGAGTAACATTCACTAGATGGTTTGTGAACTTCAGAATATTTGTATTACCTTTCCAAATTTCACCAATAGTTACCTGTAAAATTTGTGAATTTTTTTAATAAGATCTCAACATAGATTTCTCTTATGCAAGTTCCGTATGCTAAAAATATTTACATGTTGTCCATTTTCAAACATTTTAGAGAAACAAAAATAATAATAAAACCCTATACTTTGGGCCATACTTTCCCAAAGAATATAGGGTTAAAAGCAGATACAATATTGAATGGTATAATATGCAAGCATTATTTTTTTTAATATAAAACTTACGATGAAATACCAGTTTTGTTGGTAAATTTATATATTAAATTTTGAATCATAATATAAAATTATATCAAATGATATTAAAATTATTATAAATATTATAAAAATTATAATAAATATTAAAAATTATCAAAATTATATAAAATATTATTACCATGGGAGAAGTTAAAAAATCCACCTCTTAATTTCGAGGTAGATTCCATCGGCAGGGAAAGTTAAAGGAGTCTGGGTATATTTGTTATATAAAATTTCATATTTGTTATAATTATTATGAATTTCTTTGATCCGATATATTCCCAAACGCAACTTTTTCTTGATGAAGCGGTCGAAGTAACAAAAATGTCAGGATTTCCATTATAAACTCTTATTGAACTTGCCAATGGCTGGTTTCGAGGAAGTGGTTATTATTTCACTGGAAAGGGCAATTCAATGCTGAGCCAGGCAAAAAAAAAAAAAAAAAGAAAAAAAAACATCGTATAAACAATTTCATGTTTCAAGGCAACATTTTTATTAAGATCATCACAACTCTAAACAGCTTTAGAACTGTTAGATCCAGATGCAGTCCCTTTAAAGTAAAACTTCTTGATATTGTTTAGCCATGTCTTGAAAAGAAGCCTGCTAACACCAATTCTTTCACAAAACCTGTTGATTTCATCTCGACGATCTTTGTTCCTCATGTTCCACCCTAGGCTCTCCGCAAATGCTCTCATGGCTTCTCTTTGTCCGTTGGTAAACTTCGATTTCCGCTGCTTGAAGTTGAGATCGGAGTTCTGCTGCACCACTTCCTCTGAAGATGGTGCCGGAAGATAAACACGATGCTGTTGCCTGGCGATCCTCTTGGCCTCTCTTAGGCTCCAAAATGACTTACCTGTATCATGGCCATCTTCAGGATATTGTTCCAAATCAATTACAAGGACTTTCCGATGGTAGTTTCGATGGCAGCCACAGGCTTTACAGTGGCTTTCGACGCTGTTACTGAGAATGAACTCACCACAACCATCGATTGCATAGCCGCCAAGGTAGCATGCTTAGTTTCTTTGGCAGTCTCTGTAAATCTCTTTCTCCATATCTCTCTTTCGAGTGCAAAGGCTGAGGACAAGAGAATCTAAACACAAAGGTAATAAAATGACAATATATATCGTACTGAGGACGCTATAAAGCAACAGATTCCTCTCTGTATGTATGCAAAGTGGCATATTAAAGGGCTAGTGAGTTAACAAGTTGGCAAGCATTTCATTGTCCGTTTCCTCTTCCACTGAGCTCAGTAAGTTGCCAAACGAACTCTCAGCCCTCTGTCATGGATTATGGAGCATGTTCTATCACATTACCTTCTAACTGAATAGTTATGACGGTATTTTCTACAAGAACTAGCTTAAGTTGACATGGAAACATCACTTTCCCCTCATTCAAGGAATCATCCGTCGCTAAAGGACTGAATTTTATTGCCGGTATTCATGGTATTGTTTAATCTTTTTGTGATTTCCTTTTTCATAACCTCCAAATTTGAGGCTTTAAGTTCTAATGTTTCGGAGGGATAGAATTATTATGCAAATTTTGTCCCTTATACTGTAGACTATATAGCCTATGATTTTCACCATTTGTTCCCAAAACAGAAGGCCCTAAAGAGAGACAGCTCCACATAAGAAAATACTAAACATGAATAAGGCAAACATGTATCGACGGTCCTAATGGTGTAAACAAACTTCATTGTACTATACTGCTCTGAAAATTATATGCTACTAACTAATGGCAGCGAGCAAATCGTCGCCGAATCACTGCCACTAATTCCATTAGCCGGTAATATGGCTGCTTCTATGTTGTATTGACTGTTTTTTTCAATTTTGTTGAACCAAAATTTGTAGTAAAAAACAATAAAGAACTAAGGATATACAAAGTTACAACTACCCTAAAGCTAAGATAGAGAGAAAGGGCTTCATCACCCTAAATCCGCTGCTTTTTCCCCCTTCCCCTTTGGGCGAGATTCGACACGAAATAATGACTCTGTGGAAGAGGGCCAGCGGTGCTGTTAAAGACAAGAACAGCCTAGTTGTGGCCTATTTTTCCACTGAAAGTTCCTTCCGGGATCCTGACCTTGAGGCTACCATCATCAAGGCCACAAGTCATGACGAATATGACATTGACAAAAGGAATTTTCAAATCCTTTGGACCCTGTCTAAAAGGATGAAGAAGACTCTAAGTTGGGTGGTCGCCATCAAGGGCGATGCTCATGCATGAAGTTATTCATTTCTAGGTCCCAGCAGCCGTTCAAAAGATGGGTCGTTTGCCATTTGATTTGTCAAGTTTCAACGACGGACATTCCATGTCAAGCAAAATATGGGGCTTCAATGCTTTTATTTGTGAATACTTTGCATTTCTAGATAAAAGAGCTGTCGTGTGGTTTCAGCAAGAAAACAAAATAGCCGAGGAGCGGCCATTGATGGTTCAGCAGCTTTTGAAGCTGCAGAAATGGCAATCTTTGCTTGATATGTTGCTTCAAATTATGCCCGCAGCAGATAATACGAAGGTTCGTTTAATTCTAGAAGCAATGGATTGTATCATCATAGAGATTTTTTATGTTTATAGCAGAATATGCAGTGAGATTGAAAAGGTTTTGATGAAAGTATATTCATTTGATAAACTTGAAGCAGCAATGGCCCTTAAGATTCTTCGAAAGGCAACGACCCAAGGTGAAGCACTTTATCTATATTTCGAATTTTGCAAGGAATATGGTATTTAAACGCCAACGAGTTCCCCACAGTTACTGAGATTCCGTAGGAAGATGTTCAAGAACTTGAGAGAATAATCGATGGGGTTTCAGAGAAGACATACGAGGACGATGATTTTAAGGAAAAGAACCAAATGGCGATAGCTGTGAGAGAAGATGAACATAGAGAAACAAAGGGAGTTTTGAAGACAATAATAACAGACAAATGGGAGGCGTTTGATGAAAATGTAAACATTAATGGAGAAATTATTAGTGGTTTCTGTAGTGAAAAGAATACCTCTGCTGATCAAGATGGTGGTGCTAGATCAGATCTACCTCTTTTACCCATCGCTCATCTGTCTGCTCACAATCATTATGAAATTCGGGATTTAATTAGTTTCTAGTAGTACTATGGAAACCATGTTGTCCGGATTTGGAGGATTTAATTATTTTCCAATAGCACAAGTATGCTTAAATTTTTTTTATATTTAGAAAATTATATTGTATACTTATATATGCATATTTATTAAACATAAATGTCAAATGAGTATTTAAAAAAATAAAAAGTTTATATATCATAGCTCCCAATAATTAGCTTAGCTCTCAAGGACCTTCAATCAGACAAAAAAAAAACCGTTAGATCTAAGTTCATAAATATATTTTTTCCCATTCTCTTCCTCTATATTTTTCAATTGACATCATGAGTTTGAACTTTCTATTTAGATATATATTAGTGCATTGATATCCATCTTTATGGATGTATTGATTTGGTTGTATTTAATATATGCATGGACAGAGTATCTTAAGAGTAATGGTTGATTTCCCTTTTGCAGAAATTGGATAAGGATCTTCTTGTGAAGGTCTCTTTCCATTAAAAATTAGATCATAGTTAAAAAAAAAACTTAACTCATGTTCAATATACAATAATTATCTAAAAATCGATAAAAAAATTTAGGATCAACGCAAATGGCAATTATTAATAGTTAAATAAACACACGACAAATGCATAAACATGTCAGTAATATTTTGAAATTTTATCATTGTCTAGATGTTGACCTTCAATTACTTTTGAAACCATTCAAGGAAATATACATATATATATATATACAGGGCATTTGACAAGGGTCCATCTATATATTTGTTCAGGGGAAGAACAAATGAAATACTTCAAATAGGGCAAGGATCTTCAATTGTCAACCACAAAACAAAGATGAAAACCCAAATTGAAGTTTTTTGACTCATTCCTCAACTAATGCAAAATGTAGAACATACCCATCAATTATACAAGCCGCACTTTAGCCAGGGGATGAGAGGAAAGGACCAGAACTGGTAAACAAAATATGAAATGTTTCCCTTACATTGCTAACTAACCATCACGCTAATGGATTTTACAGTAATAAATAACACAACAAACCATGCCTTACCTTATCAACTAGAACGAATACGGAAAGAGTTCCCAACAAGGATCATTTATGTCTGCTGTAAGTACCGCAGTAGTGATCCTAAAAACTATGCAATAGAGATTAGAGAACATGAATCTGCATAGATGCAATCAGCTTTTAACTTTTAACAAGCTTTTCATCTTTGACATAACATGTGCATCGTCAGAATGCAACGCTTGCGTCAAATTTATGTTCGGTAAAATGGTACCTCAGACTTCGTTCTCCAAATAAATGGTCAAACCAAACCCACAAACTCAACCCCAACCTCCACCCACCCTATTCTCCTAAAAAAATAGAAGGATTTAATAAAAGGGATTCAATTATGCAATTAAATTACACATTAAGGCAAAGAAAATCAATAGATTAAATCACAACAACCACTTAAAAATAATTCAACACTTTATGCAAATAAATGGAATAAAAAAATGACATGATTTAAGATAAAAGATAGCCAGGAAAAGCAGCATTCAACTGCCACTCTATAAAAAAAAACTTGCCGAGCGGATGAAAGTAGATTATCCAACAAATAAGAACTCATCCACAACTTAAAAGTCAGTGACCTTAATAAATGGAAGTTCTTAAAGCAAAAGCGTAAATGAAATGCTAAAAAGTTTGAAAGAACCATGATGTTCAAATCTTAAAACATTATCATGACTTTGAAAATCCATGAACTACAAGGCATCAAAGATCTCCACAGAAGGCCACGGAAATATATACAGGTGAAGCAGACCACAAGCGATGGAGTCCCACTATCATTACCACCAATTTAAAGCTTAGCTACCTGATAGTGACAAACTTGTTGGTACCGTGTCTAGCCCAATGAGTCCTCAAATCAATTGGGTTACCGAAGTTATAATTTTCAGCTGCAAGTTTCTCCAGGACCTTCTTGAATGCTCCTTGGCTCATTTTCCGCCCCGCTATCCTCGCACCACGCCTCTTGGTGCTCATTGGCAAAGGGTACATGGACACATTAGTGGTGCAACAAGCGGATTGCCAACCACCACAGCCCCATCGATAACATTGCTGAGGGGTTCCAGTGCAGGAGCAAACTGGAATTGGAATGCCAGAAATATCCATGTCATATCCATTTATTTTAATATCCATACTCTTCTTTGCTGGCTTCACACGTTGAAAAGTAGAATTGGAATGATCCTTTGGCTTCCTAGGCTTTTTGGCCTTTGGCATCTTCGGGGCAGCCCCACCCTGCCTTTTCTTCAACTGCACACCTTCCTCGGTAGCTGGTGGCTCTTCAACTCTACCAACCACCCTCTCATCTCTTGTTGAAGAGTCAGGTGGTGGCTGCAAAATTGGCAATGAGTGAGCTGCCGAAGTTTCCGGAAGAAGGCCATAATTAGGAGTAATGGCTGGTATCATGTTGAAAAACTTTTCTCTCTGGCTAATCCAACTATCCCTAACATAATTCATAGGGATAGGTGCCTCAGAAACAACGCAGTCCCGTGGGTGAAAGGCAGCAATGGGAGTAACCATGAGATTGGGATCACGCACTGGAATAAAAGACTTTGTATCCCGCTCAGCAATGCTAGACATGAGCTGTAGGCCAAGATGTCCTTTAAAGGAAGGCTCATAGTAACCCCAATTACGCATGTTCAACGCATCGTCATCCATGAGGCTACATATAGTCACCAACACCACAGAATGGTTAAACTTTCACCAAGATTCACATAATTCAATGGATTTCATTCAAAACCTGCTTAACATTCCCATTAAATGACCCACGAAGCCCATGAAAATGAGAACAATACTGAAAACAGAGACATTCAAACAAAAACAAGAAATTCAACGCATTTACATTAGGCAAGAGCAAGCTAGATCGAAATAAATGCAAAGCCATGGTCAGACAAAAACAACATTCCAAATTCAAAGAATGCCTAATAACCCGTTTGGTCCCCGACCCACCTCCAGTAAACTAAATTTAAATAGGCGGACTTCACATTTCCACAGATCCGAAACATGGCAACCAAAGATCTCAATCCAGCGTAAATCAATATATATATATA
>JBBYHO010000001.1:6540822-6558348 GCA_038382025.1 Adansonia gregorii | reverse complement strand
TTTTATATTTTATTTAAATTTAATATCTTTTGCAAACGATTTTAAGGATTTTTTTATACGA
This sequence comes from Adansonia gregorii, assembly GCA_038382025.1. Taxonomy (NCBI): domain Eukaryota; kingdom Viridiplantae; phylum Streptophyta; class Magnoliopsida; order Malvales; family Malvaceae; genus Adansonia; species Adansonia gregorii. Next base: position 6,558,287 of record JBBYHO010000001.1, on the reverse strand, counting down.
TTATTATAGCTTCGGAACCTTTTGAAATATGCATTACTACTACTGTTTACCCATGACAAATGGTATTCTATGTTTATCCCATGATAACAGCAAATAACCCATGATGACTTCTAACATAATTATAATAATTAAATTAAAAAAAAAGTGTTGAAAAAAAAAGTTTAAAGAAATGAAAAACTTTTAGTGAAGTAAACCCGTACAATTATATGGTTTTGGATTATAACTGAAACTGAAAGTGGCATAAGATTTTGCAAAGCAATTATGCGAATTTCTATCAAATACTTTGGACTGAGTATCACAAAAAACAACAGATCAAATACGTGGATATAAAAGGTTGAATTTAGTGAAGTTTTGAAAAATCTGCTGATTTCAATGAAAGTAAAAATTTTCCGGACAACTGGTAGAGGGGATTGGAGTAAGCAAGAATTCTCAGGTGGATTGCGTCAAAAACTAAAATCCGTAGATGAGAAACAAACAAAATGGTCCAGACAGTCAGGGGGACTGAACTGAGATCTGTAATGTTAAAAGTCACTTACATATGGATCTTCATCTGATGTATAATCTCAAATATGAAACAAGAAAACATTCTCTCACGCCTCTCTGACATGAGACAGTGACTCTTGGATCAACCAACCAACCCTGAGCCCAAATTTGTTTTTCTTTCCTTTTTTATTTTCTGTAAAGAAGCTGATCTTAGTTAGAGCTTTGTCTGTGGGTCATATCACCTTTTGACTAAATGTCAAATCGATTCTAATACTCTACCGCGCTACGATTGTGAAACGAATATAGGTGTTATCTAATTGAATTGATCGAATGAAATGATTCGTATTTTTGCAATGTACATCCCATATTTGCCATTTTTTTTATTAAGAATAAGATTGCAAAAGCAACTTCTTTTTTCTAAAGCTTCTCTTCTGCTTTGCATCGACAACAAATTCTCATCATAATCACCACTCCCACTCTCTCTTCTAAACATTGCACTCTACATTTTCCTCTCTCTTGTTTTGCACTCTTTGTATCTTTCATCTCTCTCTCTCTCTCTCTAATCTCAATTGTGTTTCTGAAAACTTGTTTCTTCAATGGATAGCAAACCAGTTCAGCTTTTCTATCATCTGGCTCATCTTCTTGTTGTTACAGTGTATATTTCAGTTTCCGTGACAGAACAAGTAGTTGTTCCATCGACAAAAACCGATGCAGTAGCCCTTCTTGCGTTCAAGAAGATGATTGAAAACGACCCAAATGGAGTTTTGTCAGGTTGGAAGCTTGAAAGGAATCCATGCGCCTGGTATGGACTTACATGCTCTTCAGGAAGAGTCACTCAACTTGATCTTAATCAGTGTAGCCTTTCAGGGACAATCTTTTTTAATCCTTTGGCTTCTTTAGATATGTTATCTGTTTTGAGTTTGGCTGCAAATATGTTTACCATAAATTCAACTACTTTGCTTCAACTCCCATCTGGATTGAAGCGCCTTGAGTTGTCTCGCTCTGGTCTTCTTGGTCCAGTCCCTGACAGTATTTTCTCCCGGCTTCCAAATCTGGAATACCTGAATTTATCCCATAACAATTTAACAGGGACTTTACCTGATAATCTTCTGTTATCGAATCCTGATAAATTGCAGGTTCTTGATCTTTCTGATAACAACATGACAGGATCTATTTCAGGTATGAAATTTGAGAATTCTTGCAATTCCTTGTTGCTCCTTGATTTGTCAGTAAACCATATTATGGATTCAATTCCTGTCGATCTTTCGAATTGCACGAAGCTCACAACGTTGAATTTTTCATTCAATTCTCTCACCGGGCAGATCCCCACCTCTTTTGGGGAGCTTATGAGCTTACAAAGACTGGACCTTTCTTATAATCATCTCACCGGTTGGATTCCTCCCGAGTTGGGAAATGCATGTGACTCACTTTTAGAACTTAAGCTTTCTTACAACAACTTTACTGGGCCAGTTCCCAGTTCATTCTCTTCCTGTTCTTACATGCAGCTTCTTGATTTATCCAATAACAACCTAACAGGTCCCTTTCCAGATTCTATCCTTCAGAATCTTAGCGCATTAGAGGCTTTGCTGTTAAGTAATAACATCATCTCTGATTCATTTCCCTCTTCCATTTCATATTGTAAGAGCTTGAAAATAGTAGATTTGAGTTCCAATAAATTCTTTGGAATCATCCCACCTGATATATGCTCAGGAGCTGCTGCACTTGAAGAGCTGAGGATTCCAGACAATCTGGTTACAGGACAAATCCCACCTCAACTGTCACAATGTCCCCATCTGAGGTCAGTTGATTTTAGTTTAAACTATCTCAATGGCTCGATTCCCCCAGAGTTTGGGGCCCTTGAGAATCTTGAGCAGCTGATAGCATGGTTTAATAACTTGGAAGGACAAATCCCAAAGGAATTGGGAAAATGCAGGAACCTGAAGGATCTTATTCTCAATAACAATCGCCTTAGTGGTGAGATTCCTGCGGAGTTATTCAACTGCAGTAATCTCGAATGGATATCTCTCACAAGCAATGAACTCAGCGGTTCAATCCCACGAGAATTTGGCCTTTTGTCAAGATTAGCTGTTTTGCAGCTTGCAAACAATAGCTTGAGTGGTGAGATACCAGGGGAACTAGGAAATTGCACCAGCTTGGTTTGGTTGGATTTAAACAGCAACAAGCTCACCGGAGAAATCCCACCAAGGCTTGGCAGGCAGCTCGGGGCAAAATCTTTGAGTGGAATTCTTGCGGGTAACACCCTGGTGTTCGTAAGGAATGTGGGGAATTCCTGTAAAGGAGTTGGAGGACTGTTAGAATTTGCTGGAATCAGGCCCGAAAGACTGTTGCTGATCCCGAACTTAAAAAGTTGTGATTTTACAAGAATGTATTCTGGAGCAGTTTTGAGTCTTTTCACACAATACCAGACATTGGAGTATCTTGATCTTTCTTACAATGAGCTTCGTGGGAAAATCCCAGAAGAAATAGGGGAAATGGTGGCTTTACAAGTTCTTGAGTTAGCACATAACCAGCTCTCCGGGGAGATTCCCCCGACGCTTGGCCAGCTCAGGAATTTAGGTGTGTTCGATGCATCACATAACAGGTTGCAGGGCCAAATCCCAGAATCATTCTCAAACCTATCTTTCCTGGTGCAGATTGACTTGTCCAATAATGAATTAACAGGGCCAATTCCACAAAGGGGTCAACTCAGTACACTTCCAGCATCACAGTATGCAAATAATCCAGGACTTTGTGGAGTTCCATTGCCTGAATGCCGGAATGGAAACAATCAAGCGGCTCCCAGTTCAGATATAGATGGTGGCAAGGGAAGTAGGAAGCCTGCTGCTGTTTCGTGGGCTAATAGCATTGTCCTTGGAATTCTTATTTCTATCGCATCGATATGCATTTTGATTGTATGGGCAATTGCTATGCGTGCAAGGCGTAAGGAAGCAGAGGAAGTCAAGATGCTTAACAGGTTGCAAGCAGTTCATGCTGCCACCACATGGAAAATTGACAAAGAGAAAGAACCGCTGAGCATCAACGTAGCAACGTTCCAGAGGCAGCTAAGGAAACTCAAGTTTTCCACACTCATTGAGGCTACAAATGGCTTCTCAGCAGCAAGCCTGATAGGTTGTGGTGGCTTCGGAGAAGTTTTCAAAGCTACTTTGAAGGACGGTTCAAGTGTCGCAATCAAGAAGCTGATTCGATTGAGCTGCCAGGGTGATCGAGAATTCATGGCTGAAATGGAAACTCTAGGGAAGATAAAGCATAAGAATCTCGTTCCTCTATTAGGCTACTGCATGGTTGGAGAGGAAAGGCTTCTTGTGTATGAGTACATGGAGTATGGCAGCCTTGAAGAAATGCTCCATGGAAGAGCAAAAGCAAGAGATCGACGGATTCTAACATGGGAGGAAAGGAAAAAGATAGCAAGGGGTGCAGCAAAAGGACTCTGTTTCCTCCACCACAATTGCATTCCTCATATTATACACAGAGATATGAAGTCAAGCAATGTGTTATTAGACCATGAATTGGAAGCCAGGGTCTCAGATTTCGGGATGGCAAGGCTCATAAGTGCCCTCGACACTCATTTAAGCGTCAGCACACTTGCAGGGACACCTGGGTATGTCCCACCAGAATACTACCAAAGTTTCCGATGCACTGCCAAGGGTGATGTCTATTCATTTGGCGTCGTCCTCCTGGAACTCTTGACCGGAAAGCGTCCAACAGATAAGGAGGATTTCGGGGACACCAACCTGGTGGGGTGGGCAAAAATGAAGGTCAGAGAACAAAAACAAATGGAGGTGATAGACCCAGAAATACTGTTGGTCACTAAAGGAACAGATGAAGCAGAAGCAGAAGAAGTTAAAGAAATGATGAGGTACTTGGAGATTACATTGCAATGCGTCGATGATTTCCCCTCCAAAAGGCCTAATATGTTGCAGGTAGTAGCCTTGCTAAGAGAGCTCATGCCAGGATCAGCTAATGGAAGCAGCAACAGTGCTTGAATAATAAGGCATTTTTTACTTGACTATGGTTAATGTAAGAAGATAAGGCTTGTAATATTTATTGCTCAGTTTTTTTTTCCCCCTTTTTTCTTGAAGAATTTTGATGTATCTAATTTTGCAACTCTTTGCTTCTTTCATGCTTCTGCAAATTATGAGAGCTTATGGTTGGTAAACCACTAAGTTGAAAATACTAGTCGGAAAAGAAGGCAAAATTCAGTCTAGTATATTGTACTCAAAGAGCCAAGCCCAATTGGAATAAATTCCACTCTTGAGACAATCCATATTGCAGAAAAAAAATCCATCTGTTAATACCAACAGGTTTCATTTCCAAGTTTTATAAGCTTGATAAGTTGTTTAGAATGTGAAACTGAAAATAATGAGAAATTAAGGAAAGTTTCAAAGTTGTGTATCAATCTCATTTTCCTTAGAAGTTTTTTATTCACCATCAATATTAAAAAAGCTGAAGCGAGGGTCAAAACGATCGTACATCCGATTTTTGATTCAATAGGTTGAACTGGCTCGTTCAACCATAAACAATTAAGTAGAGTAGTATAAATTAACTATAATTTAAAAAAACAACATAAAAATCATTAGTCAAAAGCATTATAGCTTTTCTAATAAATGTTTCTGTTGTAATATAACAAGCAAGAAAAAAAAATAAGAAAGACATAGAAAGAGAGAGTAAAGCAACATGAGAAAGTGGCAATAAAAGTGTCTCGACGCAAAAAGGATCAACATTTATATGATTATATTATGTATAATCCAGAAAATTAACTGAAGAAGATGGTAACTAACGAAGAAAAAAACAGAAGAAACGGCTGCAGGCTCAACTGGGAATAGTTGCTAAAGTCCGATGAGGGAATGGTAAGGAAAATTAAAAAAGCGAAAAATGAATGGTGCAATGATCCCCTAAGGCCTAAAGGCCTAAACCCATTTTGATCCTTGATATAAATCTGGACCTTTCAAATTTTTATGCAATTGGGCTGAAAGAACCCAAAAATGGTGGATATATATATCTAATCTATATAAATATATATTTTTGGTTTTAGTTGATTTTTAGGGGTTTAAATGGCTAGTAATTTTTTTATCCATTCTCATGATAAATACAATTATATTATTCATATTAAACTATTGGATCTATCAACTCCCATTGAATATGTTGATTTGATTTAATTTTTAATCATTGTTTGCCATCACTATTTTATTATATTGAAAAAATAATTAATCTATTATTGAGTATTTATTTAAACGGATTTATCAAATTTGGAATGTAAAATTTTGTGAGGGTTTTATGCTTTTTTTTCATGTACCAAACAATATTATTCAACCTCAATTTTGTTTCTTTAGTTTGGTGTAAATAGATCTCCGGTCAAGAGACTCACAACAACACTTAAAATATAATCAAAAGACATAATTTTTAATACATAATTAAAGGATACAGGTCTTAATTTAATTAAAACCCAAACATTTTACTTATCACGTGCAAATCACGTAACTTATTACTTTGAAAATGTTCCGCCAGTAACTTTGGACAATAGTGAGGCTTCACGGGTAGCAATCATTTCACAGCCTAACCTCAAAGAGTTGAAGTTTCCTAAGCATCATACTGGTTTATTACCCCATAATTGGATACAAAGTAAGGTTCTGAAAGTATCCATTTTTTCGTTTTATTTCTTCTAATCCAAAGAGATGATCAAATCTCTCCATCCCAAAGCTCTTCCAAAGACTTGTAAGGGCCATCATCTGAGACAAATTCCACACCTGGAAACCCTTTGCGCTGTGGCAGTTGGCTTATTTTGATTGATTCCTCGGGGCTCAGCTTCCAATCAAATATATCAAGGTTTTCTTTCATCCTTTCCTTGTTGAAGCTCTTTACAAGCACACTTACTCCCTTGTTCATATGCCCATCTCAAACAAACCTGTTCATGCTCATGTTCATTTCAAAATACTTCCTTAGTAGACATTTTTAAACCAAGTCAAACTTTTATTAGCGTCAGCTTTCTCTTTTTTTATTTTCTTTTAATCGGAGTATGGAAGTTTAGATTAGACTCGGGTTCGAGCTTTTAGTGATTTAATGCAATAAAAAATAAAATTTTTTAATTAAATTTAATTATAAAATAAATAAATATTAATATGAAAATATTTTAATATTTTTTAATTAGTAATTCAAGTCATTGAGTAAGACACAACTTGAATAAGATATTTAACAAATTTTGAATCGTAATGTAACCCAATTTGTAAACAAATTTGGTCTGAGTTTGGATTTTTTATTTTTTTCCATATAAACCGTGGATGATTGATGTATTGATAGTAATAAATAAATAAATAATAAAGAAAAGCCCAACCTGTAAGCTTCTTTTATTGAGTGAAATATTCAAGTATGTAAAAGTTCCTGTTAAATTGTGGACTAAGAAAGCTGGAAAGAAAATAGAATTATAATAAAACATATTAATTATAAAGTCACATCTATTAACAAAAATTACAATCATAATTATATAACTTTTGACACATCACGTAGGGAAAAAAATCAATAAACAAGATAGATCGGTAGTTAACAAATCAATATAATTGTGCAAGATGTACAACTAATGAGACTTAAAGTTGAGATTTTATAGTTCTAAAGCTTTTTTCCTTGACATTGAAACATGGCCTTGTTGGGCATAATCTTTAATAGATATATAGAACTAACAAATTGTTCCTTAGATTTCCAATTAAAGCGATCTGATTTAATTTTTTTTTTATTGTAAAATTCTTTGAACATTATTTTTCGTATAAGAAGATCCATAATTGTTAATTTGACTACTCCTGGTACAACCAAACTCTAGTTTTCATTTACATAAATCTTAGCTCAAACTCTGTTCCTCATTAATCGGTGTAGGTGAAATAAACTTAAAAGGAGACTGATATTTTGTTGGAGCTCTTAATTTTCATTTCTTTTAACCTGTTCGTTCACACATTTTACTACCGTTCTGAAGTTAAATAAACGAAAAAAATAAAAAAAATAGGGGGGTCTGAGGTACATAGAGTACCTAAGCAAGTGATTTTCCCTTGGCTCGGGCAATCGCTTTGAGTAGCTCACATTCCATAACCCATTTTGTTCCCCAGAACGTTCTTTTTGCTCCAAAAGGGGAGTAAGCCGTGTTAACTATGCCCTTCTCCGAACAGAACTCTCTCAGCTTCTATGGGTTCATCTGCACCTTTCACCCAATACATACATACATACAAACTCACGCATATTATCTTACCACTTTAATTGAGAAACATTAAGCAGATGAAACAAAATAAGTGGGAAATTGATCTAATCCTAACTTGGTTCACCGCAGGTGGGGTTCTGGCAGTGGAAAGGATGGTTTGGAGTTTCTTGCATGAGAAATTGCTTACTCCTATCGATTTTGTTAGCCCAAGATCTTGACACTCCTCCATTCCTTCCCATGCAGATTTTAGATCTATAAGAACAATGTCCTTTTTCTTAACAGGCAACTCATATTCACCTGGCTTCAAGCTTACTGGCCAGTTAACAAGATACAGGTCAAGATACTCCAGCTTCAGATTCCTGTATTTAAAAATTAAGAAAGAAAAACAAATTATTGCAATAAAAACCACATTAGCAAATACATCAACCGTACAAAGGGATACATACATATATCAATACCTGAGTGTTTTGTGGAGTGCTGCGAGAACGCAGTGACGGTGAGCGTCGCTGCACCAGAGCTTGGAAGTGATAAACAGTTCATCTCGGGATTTGATTAACCCCAGCCGAAGCGCATCTGATATTGCTTCACCTAGAGGCTGCTCGTTCTAGTAAAGAGCAGCCGTATCGAAATGACGGTAGCCTAGTTTGATTGCTTCGAGAATGGTTTTTCATGGTGTCCAATGAGGCACCAAAAGGGCATTCGGCTTTGCCATAACCTAAACTAGGAAAGCCCTTCTGATCAGTGCTTGAAGGGAGAGGGAACGTTGGGATCTTTGATCTGAAAGGCTTTCCTGCTCCTGCATTTTGGTTCTAACTTCCATATATATGATGGCTATCAATCTCAAAAATATCCTTCACCCCTCACCACTGCACCGGCATCTCAAAGATAATAAATACATCAAATGTGGCCATATTAAATATAATCAATAGAAATAAAATAATTTAAATATAATATCATATTAATTATATTTTAAAAAATTATATAATAAAAATTATTAATATATCAAAATTTATATAAATATAAAATATTTTAAATATAATTATAATAAATAATATATAAATATAATATAACCATACGTAAAATCAATTTCAATAAATACTATATAAGCTTTTAGGCTTTCCAGGGTTGTCCACGTCTTTTTCTTTTGTTAGGCTACAGCCGGTCTATCTGACGGCATTGTGAGTTGTGATCGTTTTTCTCTTTTCTTTTTTTTTTATTGGATTTACTTTCGTCTTTTTGAAATTTCCATTTAAAGAAATAAATGCCTAACTAAACTCTATTTTTTTGTTTCAAAAGAAATTATTTTTAATCCGTGAATAATCACGTGGGAAGGCAAATTCGATCTTGGCAAATCTTCGATGATTGGCCCACACTCTTGTTTTTCTCATATTATTGAGATGATAATGTTTTGCTTATATTGAGTTATAACTCACCCAGACACGTTAATATGATTGTAAATAAATTCACTAAAATATAAAAAGACATACAACAAAAAAAAATGTAAAAAGAATAATCATAAGAACATTAGAATTTATGTAGTTCGATTTTTAAGCTTACATCCACGAACAGAGGCAACGAAAAATTTTACTATAATAAGTAAAAGATTATAAGTGTTTGAACACTACCTAATAGCTCTAACTCCACTCTCCAAAGTACTCAAAGAATCACTACATGGATTGCTCTTTAATCTCACTCTCGGCTTGTACTTGCTTCCACACTGTTGCTTGTTCTTTGCTAAGCTCAATGGCCTATTTATATACATCATAACCAATCTTGCATTTAATGCAAGGATTGAACAAATTTCCACAACCATTAATAGTGTGTAGACCTTGGTGAGAAGAATAGAGACCAAATTTTGCAGAGTTAGGTTCGATGCCTAACTTTGATAGAAAATGGAGATGTACTTGAAGCCATCTCTGACAAATTTCTATTGAAATATTTTCAAAATAATAAAAGGTTATGTCTTAATATCTCTTAATTATTTAATTAAAAGTAATGTCTCTTGGTTATTTATTAAGTAGAATGACTATTTAAATGGACATATATTTGCAAAAGTTATGTTTACATGAAAAAATATTTTTTTTTGCCTATAAATAGAACTTCTATCATTTGAAAGACATAAATAGCAAATTATATAGAAAGTTATAAATAGAATTTTGATGGTTTTGCTATACACTGCTTAGTGCATAGTAGATTGATACCGTCAATGCAAAACGCCATCAATTAGTAGGCTTCATTGTATCCTCGAGGTTTATGCATCGGTAACCCTTTTGCATACCTAATTAATGCGGGGGGAATAAAACCTTAAAGAAAGTGACACTATAACATACCTTGGAACCTTTATCAATTTCTTGTGTTTATGGTTCCCCACATACTAACAATCTCCATGTTGGCTAGAATTTAACTAAATCGAAAGATTATAGTCAATTTCTCCTAACTGAATCACTTCTTCCATGTGCCCCTCAGAGCATTCACCAATAGCGGATACCAATCAAGTCCAAGCAATGCTTGAACTTGTAGGCAGGGATAATTTTTGTTAACATGTCCGCAAGATTCTCCTAAGTAATAACTTTATTGATCATAATATTACCTTGTGTAACAAGATTTCAGACAAAGTGATATTGAACATTAATGTGTTTAGTTCGTTCATGAGACATTTCATTTTGGTCAGATGAATAACACTTTGGATATCACAAAATACAACAATAGACTCCTATTGTAAACCCAGATTGCTTACCAGACCTTTTATCCATAGTACTTCTTTCACTGCTTCTGCTACTGCCATATATTCTGCCTCAGTCATAGACAAGGCTACAGTAGATTGTAACACAGCTTTCCCACTAATGACTCTTCCAGAAAAGGTGAATAAATAACTTATCAAAAATCTTCTTTTATCCAAATCTCTAGCATAATCAGAGTCCACAAAACCAGTGATACTACTAAAACAGATACTCTGATCTACACCAAACATCAATTCGCAGTACCTCTCAAATATCTGAAAATCCTTTCACGGCCTGCCAATGTTCCTTACTAGGACAAGCTATATATCTGCTTGCTACACTGATTGCATGTGAAATGTCTAGACGAGTGTAAACCATTACATACATTATGCTCCCAGTGAAACATCTGCTATTTTTCTTCATTATATTGTGGTGACAACTGTGTTGAGAGTTTGAAATATGCTGCTAAAAGAGTACTCATAGGTTTAGCCTTATTCATGTTGAAGCATTCAAGCATATTTTCAATATAATTTTTCTGCGATAATTAAAGCTTAGCCGCCTTACGATCTCTATGAATATCCATGCCTAATATTTTCTTGGCAATGTCCAATCTTTCATTTTGAACTCACCACTTAACTGAAATTTAAATTTGTTGATTTCTGACATGTTCTTGGCAACAATCAACATGTCATCAACATATAGTAGCAAATAAATATTTATGCCATCTAGGATTTTTTTATGATAGACACAAACATCATAATCACATCTTGTGTAAATGTGTTCAATCATAAAACTATCAAATCGCTTATACCATTGTTTAGGTGATTGTTTCAATCCATGTAAAGACTTTTTTAATAAGCAAACATGATCTTCCTTACTAGGTATTGCAAAGCCCTCTGGTTGACTCATGTAGATTACTTCCTTAAGCTTACCATACAAAAATGCTATTTTTACATCAAGCTGCTCAAGTTTTAGATCAAACTTGGCCACCATGCAAGCAACTCACGAATAAAGCTATGCTTCATAACTAGGGAGAAAACTTCATTATAATCAATTTCTTCTTTTTGACTAAAGTCTTTAGCAACTAATCCTGCCTTGAATCTAGTTACCTCAACCCCTAGAACACTTTATTTTTTCTTGAAGACCCATTTACAACCAACAATCTTTTGGTTTTTTTGGCGGTTTAACTAACTCCCAAATGTGGTTTTTGTGTAAAGATTTTTTTCATTCATAGCAATTACCCACTGTGCCGATTCATCACATGTGAAAGCCTTATTATAACTGGAAGGTTCAGTACCAATGGACTCTGCCACACTGAGTGCATAAGAAACTAGATTAACATCTGCATATCGTTGAGGTGGTTTAATTTGCCTTTTTACTCTTCTACTGGCAATGCTATATTGTTCTACTTGAGATGTCATTTCTTCATAACAATCTTGTACCTCATCATGATTATCTCATATTGAAGTAACTTCCATAGAAATTAGAGTTTCCACCTGACACTCCACCTGCTTCTAAACATCGTAATCTCCCTTTTTATCTAATTCCTCATTTTTCCAAGAATTAGTGGTGGATCGAAGCATTAATGACTCGTCAAAAGTCACATCTCTGCCGAATATGAACTTTGTGACTCCGGATCAGAATAACACAATCTATACCCTTTCACCCCTTAGTCTCATCGAATAAATATGCATTTCTATACCCTGGGTTTAAGTTTGCCTTCATTAACATGATCATAAGCAGGTTAACACTTTTAAACCAGAGTAATCAGCAAGAGAACCAAACCATACTTCCTTAAGAGTCTTTAGCTCAATAGCTGTAGATGGAGATCTATTTAGCAGATAGCATGCATTATGTACTGCTTCAGCCCAAAAATCTTCACTAAGTTCAGCATTAGATCTCATACAATGAGCTCATTCCAAAAAAGTTCTATTCATGCATTCTGCAACTCTATTTTGCTGTGATGTATGGCAAACAGTGCGATGTCTCACTTTTTCTTCATTTTTGCAGAACTCATTTAATTCACCTGAGCAATACTCCAAGCCATTATTCGTTCAAAGTCGTTTGATTTTCTTCCCTTGTTGATTTTCGACCAATGCTTTAAATTGCTTAAGTTGACAAGCACTTAATCTTTGTGCTTGAAGAAATACACCCAAACCTTTCTCAAGTAATCATCGATAAAGGTGAATCGATATCTGTAATCACCTTTTAAAATAGTTAGAGAAATACCCTAAAGGTCAGAGTGAATATAATCCACTGTACCTTTAGGTCTATGAATCTTAGTACTTAATTTTACTCGGGTCTACTTGCAAAAGACTTAGTGTTCACAGAGGTCAAGTTTTCAATGCATTGCCTATATAACAAGCCTCGCTTGCTGAGCATTGATAGACCTCTTTCGCTCATATGCCCAAGCCGCATATGCTATAACTTGGTGGTGTCAGAATCTAGATCAATTGATGATGAAACTGTTGTAGCACCTATAATTGTGTTACCATCTTAGAAGCAAAGTCCTCGCTCTAAATATCCACACATCATAGTCGAGGCACCAGAGAATACCCTTAGCACTTCATCTTCACTGAAATACTAAAGGCTCTTTTTATCCAAAGCACTTAAGAAAATTAGATTTTTTTCCATTGCAAGAATGTGCTGAACATCTGTCAAGGTTCTGACAATAGGAACAAACATCTTTATTCGGACTGTGCCGGTCCCCACAACTTGGCATGCATGGTTATCTCCCATTACCACCAACTGGCATACCTCTCATATGTTAAAAATAAATCCTTTGAGGTACTAATGTGAAATGTGGCAGCAATATCAAGAATCCACCTTTCCTTAATGTGAGAATCAGATACTGCCAAAACGGTCTCAGCATTATTTGAAGGTTCTGCATCAACCACATTTGCATGATCATTGGACTACTCTTGTGGTTCTATTTTATTATTTTTTTTGGACAATCTTTCTTGATGTGCCCGAACTTCTTATAGTAATAACATTGTATTCTTTTTCTTTACTATGATCTAGAGTGATTTTTGCCCGAATTACCACTTCTTGACTTAGATCTTCCTCAAGCAACCAAGCATTCACCTTGATTATTTTCACTCGCCTTATTAGGGAGTTTTTTTCCTTAACTCACAAGATCCCAAGACATTTTTCACCTCCTTAAAAGAAATCTCATCATGACCGTAAAACGTAGCATCAAGAAAATTCTCATACGAAGGTGGTAGAGTACACAAAAAAATCAGTGCTTGATTCTCGTCATCGATTTTAATATTGATATTATTGAGATCCATAATAATAGAATTAAAGGTATTTAGGTGCTGTGAAATAGGTGTAACTTCATCTATTTTAAGGGTGTAAAGTCGCTGCTTGAGGTAGAGTTGGTTTGTCAATGACTCCGTCATATACTAACTCTCTAATCAAAGTCACAAATCGGATGCGGTGGTCTTATTGACTACCTCCTGTAATACTTCATCTCCTAGACTTAGCAAAATAGCACTATGTGCTTTTTCTAATATCTCGTACTTTTATTTTTCTAAGAGCGTGTTTGGTAGTTTGTCTCTACCAGATAGCGCCTTCAGTAATTCATGTTAGACCAATATCGCCTACATCTTGATACGCCATAGACTGAAAGTATTCTTCTCGCTGAATTTCTTGACTTCAAATTTAGTTGATGACATACTTGTAGCCATATCAACGATTTATGTGATAACAGAAGCAACTTAAAAATATCAAGAGCACAACTAATTTGCAAATATTGCAAAAGCAGTTGAAATGAAAGCTTTAATACCAGTTTCTTGAGTTAGAACTGAGCTGAACATGTCAATATGACTGCAAATAAATTCACTAAAAAATAAAGAGACATGCAACAAGAAAAGAAATGCAAAAAGAAGAATCTCAAAAAACAAGAATTTATGTGGTTCCACTTTTAAGCATACGTCCACGGGTAGAGGCGACAAGAATTTTCACTATAATAAGTAAAAGATTACAAATATTTTAACACTAAAAAAATACTACCCGATAGCTCCAACTCCTCTCCCAAAAATACCTAAAAAATCACTACATGGATTACTCTCTAATCTCACTCTCTGCTTGCACTTGCTTCAACATCCTTGCTTGTTCTTTGCCAAGACTCAATAACCTATTTATATACATCAGGCTTCCATTTAATGTAAAGATTAAAGATTAAACAAATTTCCACAACTATTAATAGTGTGCAGGCCTTGATGAAAAAAGTAAAAACCAAATTTTCCTTTGACTTTGACAAAAAATAGAGATGAATTTCAAGTCATCTCTCAGAGTTTGAGATTCCAAAATATGCTTGATTTAGTCACTTCAGTTCACAACATTATCTTTTTGTTTATTTATTTATTTATTGTTCATTTCAATTTCATATGCAAAATATGGACTTCAATGATATTCAAGAACTTGTTTATCCAAATTATTTGATTTATTATTATTTTTTAAAATTAATTTTCTATTTTTATTTGACTAGTAATTTTTGTTTCCAAAATTGTCGTCATCGTAATTTAAGATTTGATATCATTTCTCAGGCGATATCGTTGCCAAGAAACCTCCATAAAATTCTTATCCTACTAATTTTCTTTCTTTCTTTTTTTCTTTTTTCAATTTTGCATTTTATTCTATGGCAAAAGGTTATTATTTATCCACTTGCAGTACTCAACCGTATAAATTGACAAATGTGGCAATTAAGGCATCTGTCATTTAGGCTTGACTTTTCTATAACAGCTCAAGCTATAAATCTCAGGTTGGAGCTGCCATAACACTCTTTCTTATGTCATATATATATATATATATATATATATACACACGCACACACACACATATTAGAGCATATAATTGATGTAGAAATTACTGAATAATATATGAGTTTAGAGATAAATGATTAAGAAAAAAGGTAAAAGTTTCTCAACGATTTTAAGTCCCAATATAAAATATTGGTTTATCTTAATTGTTTAATAATCTACTTAATATAAAATAAAAATTAAATTTATAATCAATTTTAAGTGCAAATGCTAATTATAATTTGTATATTCATGTTATAATTATTTATTTTTGTATTATAATTATATTTAAAATATTTTATATTATATTAATTTTAATTCGTTAATGATCTGTATTATTTAATTTTTAAGAATATAATCATATCTCGTTAAGTTCATATAATCATATCAAATATTATTAAATCAATTATTTATTCAATTAACTTAATTAAAGAACTTAAAAGAAAGGAAAACAAATTATTACAATAAAAAGCACATAACAGAAACATCACCAAACAAAGTGATAAATATATATATATATATGTATATCTAAATACGAGTGTTTTCTGGAGTGCCGGGAGGATACAGTGACGATGAGCATTGCCGAACCAGAGCTTGGAAGTGATAAACAGTTCATCTTGGATTTGATTAACCCCAGTCGAAGTGCGTCAGATATTGCTTCACCTAAAAGCTACTCAGCTTGGTAAAGATTAGCCGTATCGAAGTGACGGCAGCATAGCTTGACTGCTTCGAGAATGGTTTCTTTCTGGTGTCCAAGGAGGCACCAAAGGGGTATTCAGCTGTCCCATAAATCCCAAACGGGGAAAGCCTCAGTCAGTACTGGAACGGAGAGGCACAGTTGGGATCTTCTGATCTGACAGGCTTTCATGCTCCTGTATTTTGGTTCAAACTTCAATGTATGTGGTGGCTGTCAATCCTCAATCTCAACAACCTCCACCAATCACCATTGACCCGCATCCCAAAGATATATAAATATCAACTTATAATAATATTAAATATAATTATTAGATATGATATAAATAAAATATAATTTTTATAAATTTTTATAAACATAAAATATTTTAAATATAATAAAATTTATAAATATAATATATATATATATATACACTAATTATCAATGTTATTAATATTACAAGTTTTTGAGGCTATCCAAGGCATTCATTTTTTTTCTTTTGTTCTTTGTGATGAAAATTCAGACGACCAGATAAACTAATTTAATTAGTTCAATAAAAAATCGACTAATTTAAGAGTTAAAGTAAATTAAAATTTAAATTTTTATCAAACAGTTCAGAATTACTAAAAAATAAGAGATCGAAAATGAAAAAAATAGTAGAATTTGATTTTCTATTTTATTTTTATTTTAAAAATTTTTTATTTTTCTTTAGAATTTGTTTATTTATATATTTTTTAAAGTTTTAGAATTTTTCTAATCTTTTATTTTTTTAATTTTTAATTTAATTTATTTTTTTTAATTATTTAATATTAAAAAGTGATTGAGCTAATAGTTAAATCGATTAAATAAAAAAATTAATAACTCAGATAGTTCGATCACTTTTTAATAGATTGAGCTAATAGTTAAATTGATTATATAAAAAAAATTAATAACTTAGATAGTTCGATCACCGATTCAATTTTTTATTCCTTGATTCTTGGGCTCATAGCCGATCTATCGACCGGCATTGCGGATTGTGATCTCTTTCTTTTCTTTTTTTTTATTGGATTTAATTCCTTTTTTTTAAATTTTCTATTTACTCGTTGAGTGGCTTATACTGCTCTTCTTCTTCTTCTATTTTTTTTTTTCCATATTATTGAGATTAGAGATAGTAATATTTTGACTGAGATTCCAAAATATGCTTTGAGGTTCCAAAATATGCTTTGATTCTGTCAAGTCGGTTCACTACAATATATTTTTATTTATCTATTTTGCATTTCAATTTTATATATAAAATATGAACTTCAATGATATTTCAAGAACTTTGTTCGTCCAAATTATTAAATCTAATAAATAATCTTTTGTCCTTTATTATTTAGATTGTTATAATAATTTTTTGTTAATTATTTCTTTAAGCAAATAGAATATGCATCAATTAGTGACCTAAATATTTGAGTAAAATGCTTGGATGCATGTTTGTAGGTTAATTTACTTAATTAGTTTTGTTCATTAAGTTCTTTTATTTCAAATAAATAATTAAACATAATACTAAAATAAGCTCGCAATCTATACAAAACTGTTCATTTTAAGCTATACTCTTTTTGTTTGTG
>JBBYHO010000001.1:6417267-6431706 GCA_038382025.1 Adansonia gregorii | reverse complement strand
TCTGATATAACATCATTGTGCGATATAAATATAACATAGCAAAAATAATTAAAATATGAAATGATATGAAAAAAAACTATGAACATGACATAAATAGAAGAAAATGTACATAAAATAGATTATTAGTGTGTCAAAATTTTGTAAATATATAATACCTCAAATACGATCATAACATAAAATAGGTAACACAAATATGAACCAGGCAATCATAACACAAAGTCAGAAGTAATTTGATAGTGTCAATTAGACTTGACAATTTGTTAAATACAACATTATTATATGATATAAGTACGATATAAAAAAATAATTTAAAATATGACATGGCATGAAAAATAACTTGAATACAATATGAATACATCAAAAATGTAAAAATCTACACAAAATAAATTATTAATATATCAAAATTTATTATATAATATATTGAATTCGATAATAAAATGAGAAATATACAAATATTATATGAATATAAATTTTTTTTCATTTAAAAAAAAAAGCTTGCCTATGGAAATTCGCTATGAAGTAATATCCTTAAATTGAGGGGAATTACTTTAATTTTTAGTGTGATAGATTAGATTCCTAAAATACACAACATAAAAAAATTGGTCTTTTTCTTGGTGATTAAGGATTTTCGAAGTGCAATGGCCCAAATAAAAAAGATACTCGAAGCTTAAGGTAGATAATATTGCAATCAGCCTATCAAAAGTCACACTACAAACTTTCTTTCTTTTCTTTTTTTTTTTTTTTTTGTTAACTTAAACACAATGTTAAAACTCATATTATTATTTTAAAAAATAAAAATATTAAAAATAAATTTTATATTAATATTTACATATTTTTATAATTAAATTTAAAAAAATAAATAATTATTGAAAAAAATTTACTTTTACCTCTTGTGTTTTAGCTCGTGTAACACTTAACTCTTTGTACTTATTATACAATATTTAACATTTTATATTTTAACCATTAAGACAAAAGAAGGCAACGTCATTAAATTTTTATTCAGCTGAAATTTTATATTGAAAATACTCCCATCTTCTTTTTCTTCCCCTTCGTCATCTTAAATTGAAACTCTGACCCTAAAAACTTTAAATTTCATTAATTTTAATAAGTAAACTAAAATTTAATTCAATTAAACCTTAAATAAAAATAATCTATCATTTAAAATTTTAAATCTTATTCATAAATTTTATAATCTAATTATTTTACTTATAAATTTTAAAATATTTTATATAAATACGAAAGTTTAAAAGGTTGAAAAGAGACTCAAGTCTTCTTTTCTAGATATTTTTTTGTAGATGATGTGGCGGAGTGGCCGAGGAATTAGAGGAAGAGGTAGAAGGTGATGGTGGCGGTGAGACATCACCAGAAGTTGGTGCTATTGCAAAAAGTAGAAATGAACTCATATTTCTTTAAATGATACACTATTATATTCCTCAGAATGTCAAATTTATGTTAGAAAATTCTAAAGGTCCAAATCTCTTATCGTTCCACAAAACTATCGATTCACTGTTTCCACATCACAAAATATCAAAATTTAAGCCTTTAATACAAAGAAAACTCCAAACAATTAATGACAGAAACCCCCAGAAATCAATAGAAAATGTTTTAACAAGTCAAGTTCAAGCCCAAAAAAAAAAAAAAATCAATCAATTAATCTCCCTTCCTATGATCACCTAGATTGCATAGTCCAAAAACCCAAACTACACAAGAAATAAGGAAAAACCAGTGCCTAATATCCTCCAAAAAGCAAAACCCAAATTGTCAAACTTCAAAATTTACATCAATAGACTAAGTATCTTAAAATCCTTAAATCAGAGTTTCAACATTAAAAAAATATTTATTTGAAATTAGAGAAAAAAAAAGAAAAAAAGTTTTTTTCATTAATTTCAAGAGTATAATAATAATTTTATACTAATATCCGATAAAATTTAAGTATGATAGATAATTTAAAAATATAAAAAATATAAATATCACAATAAAAGACTACGTATCAAAACTCTAAAACAGAGAAAAAAAATTTTTAAAATAATTTGAATCAAATCAAATTATAAAAACTTATAATTATATTCAATCGAATTTGGGCTAAACCATTTTAACCGACTAGGCAGCTGAAGTCTGTGCATTAGTTTAGTCAACGATAAGATTTCACAATTTATTAATAAAAAAATAGACCATAAATTTTTATATTATAAGTAATTCTACTCTTTATTTGAAACTGAAATAAGTATTTGAAACAGTAACACTAGGAATGTATTTAAAGTTTTTGTTCACAAAATTGTAAATTTATATATAATTTAAAAATAGTTAATATATACTTATAGTTACTTTGTAAAAATGAAGCTAATTGATTAATTTAAATATTAGTTTAACCATACATATAAAATTTTCGTAATTTTTTGAGATAGAGTTGACATTATCATTTTCAATAAGTTAAAATAACAAAATAACAAGAACTTTTAGATGTATTAAAAAAGTAACATTTTTAATTTTACTTGTAAAATAAAAAAATTACTGTCAAAATGTATATCATTAGAAGCAACCTTAATAGATACGCTTTCGTTACCATTTTACGATTAAAAATAAAATTTTCAATATTACGAAATAAAACAATAGAAATTGACCAAAAGCTTACAGAACTTTTTTTGGTCAATATGTATATTTTTTACATGGCAAATAACATGAGCTTTTCTATATAAATATTATATATTTTTTTATTTCTTAAAATGTATCGTCTTAGGATTAATTCTTGAAATGTGCTTATTTTTTTTGTTGGTCAACGAGTTCTCAACAATGTAGTTGACTCTCCCATCCACCTCTTTTTTTATGGACTTCAACAATATGGGAGGGGATTTGGGATAACATCTTCTATATAAGAAGCTCATTCTTGAACCTTTTTTATATAACAAGCTTTTCAAGCTCAAAATGCCTCAGACGATTTTTTTTTGAAATTTTTTATAGTTTTAATATTTTTGTAGTTATTTTTCTTTTTATATTTAGTTTTTATTCTAGATGGTATCATCAATATCATTTGAATCTAGTTGGAGTGATAGGCATGCATCTCTATCGTAAGACGATGAGCAAGAAGCAGTATTCTATTATTATGGAGTGAAATGCTTTAGATGGACAACATAGAAAAACTTAAATATTGGGAGAAGGTTCTGTAGTTGTCCTAATTACAAGGTTCGTGATTATGGATTTTTTTGGTGGCATCATGAGCAACTAATAGAGAGGGCCAAATATTTTATGTATGAGTTAGAAAAGAGAATGATGATTTAAAAAGAAACAATAAAAGATTGAAAATGCAAAGTGATGAAGAAGTTTTAAGGTTACAACTAAAGTCAGAAATGAAAATAATGCATAAGCAAATGATCTTGACATGAAAAACATAGATTATTCTAAGTGAAAAAAGAATTTGAATTTTGCTAGGATGTGTATTTCTTGGATTATCGGTCTATTAGTTTTTGTCAGTTATGGTTAAATGTAATGTAATCTTAAGCCTATATTTGAATAAACATTATAGATTCTCAACTTTTAATATGATTGTAATAATTTATGCTGATGGTTTAAAGTTATTATAGGTTAAAGGTACGTTTTATGAGTATGTCGCATTTAGTAAGGATTTTTGGATATAACAATATTTGAAAATTGAATATAAATATTTAAACAACTCCGATTTACATATAAGTATTAAATTTTACATTAACATAACATTTACTAGAATTATCAGTGATGCGAATTCTCTTCCAATATGCCAAATTGGTAAAGACATTGTTACGGCTATGGCTTTCATTCTTGCATAATCCACAGCGTTTTGGTTGGCATCTTTCGTTAAGGTCCATTTCATTATGAATATGACTTGATTTTTGTCATACCTTTTGAATCTCTTTGCATTTTTGGATTAGGACATAGTTGTGTTCCATTATATTTCGACCAATAATCTTCATGCTTGAGAGGTTGAAACTCATGTTGATAGACACTGGATATTGTCTCCAATCTATAAACATTGTCCACATATAGCATGTAATCTATATGGACATGAACACAAGCAGCAACAACATGTGAATAGGGTTACCTTGATGCTTGAAACTTTTTACAGTCACACCACATCTCATTAAGATTGACTTTATAGTTCAAAGCCACAACTCCTTCATGTGGGTTTTCTAACTCTTCAGCAATAAAAGATTGATTTGCTGGTGTAAACCCGTGAATAAGATAGTAGTTAGTTTGTCTTTGGTTTTCTCATATGGCATCTGTGATTGTTTTACAATATGTGTGGCCTACCTCTATTATTGCTATCTGTTTGTTCTCCATCTTAACAAATTGTTTTGCCAACCTAAAATACGTTACTTAAACTAAAGCAATTATTAGAAGATGACGAGTTTCCTTCAACACTGAATTTATGCATTCAGCTAGGCTCGTCATCATATGTCCATAGCATCTTTCCTTATCATATGATTGAGCCCACTTTTTCCTCAGGATCTTATTAATCCAATTAGCCACTTATGCATTTTTTTGCATGAAAATTTTCATAGTACCATTAAAAATAGGGTCACCTAAGCTCATATGTCGTTAAAATAATATGCTAATTTATGGACTTATTAACAAATTGTTAATAAAAATAAAAATTGAAAAGGTCATAAAAGATTAAATAACTATCAATGTGGCAATTTACCAACATAAATCCTTATTGTTAAACCTCCTTATGAAATCAGCTGTAATATGTCAAATGCACGTGGAAGTTTCCATGTACTACCTAAGTCTCTGATAATAGATTTGATGGATTTATGTCAATAAAAAATCAATTAGTCGCCAGGTTTTGCATCAACATATCTATGTAAATTGCCAAACAAATGACCATACCTCCTTTGTATCACCTTCCACAATTTGCAAAGGTAATTATTTAGATTGCCATCTTATGCAACAGCTAACAACAGTGTTCCTTTATATTTTTCATATAAGAATGTATAATCTATTTACACAACAAGCTTCCAAAAGGGAAAACCCTCAATACAAGACTTTAATATCTAAAAAAGTCAATGGAAAATATGCTTATCTCGCACAATTAGTTAACTAAGGTATGCAAATATGGTTTATAATTCAACGATTATGCCAAGAACAAAATTTGGCAGATCATTTGTAAGGTTTATCCTAATCGTAAATAGTCAAATAATTAATTTCTACTTTACTATTCATGCTTTCTTATAATAGGTTATGTGCCCATACCTATTCTGTATCTCTACAACCAACTTGAAAGGGAAATGGTCGAATTTGCTTAAACTAAAGATAAATTGCATAACAAATCATGTTAGAATCTAATCTTCAAGTGATCTTATGAAATTTGTCTAGATATACAAGTCTAAAGGCCATTGTATTTTTTAATCTCCCATACTCATTTTTTTTTCAACAATGCTGCCTTTATGCTCCAATTGCACCTTCTGCCACACATTGTACACTTATCATGATATTTGTTCTACTTAGATTTAATAAATCTGTAATATATAGAGTTTTTGATGTATAGTGCTTGATAGCTAAAAGTGCCACTTCTTTCACTGTGAATTACATCCTAACACTGAGATCATCGGTAGATGGATTCCACTTGATGGCATACTTGATGTATGAGCATATTCTGAAAATTTAGCCATATGCATTGCACATAGATTAAGGGTATACATATGGGATGTAGGCTCAAACTGATGAAGAGAACCACTCCTTCCATTAGTAGATGACAAATGAGAAATGTTGATATCAACTGCAATATTTGGGTCAAAATCATTGTTGTCATCACTATAATCAAATTCAACATAATCTTCTAGCTCACTAACTCACTGATATATTCACTATAGGGTCCAAATAACTGATCAAGATCGGCATTAAATGAACCTGGTCCTTTATTTTTTATTTCAACACCACTAATTGGAGAGTCTCATCATAGAGGTGTTTCGCTTATCATATTCAGTGGTAGAAACTGTTGGTGGCACAGATGAATAATAAAAGAATTCATAGAAACTATTCATCAACAATTGTTTATCTAAAAAAAGTTGACATTCAGGATTGTCAAACAGCTATGACATCTATGTGAGTACGTTGCATACAGTATGGATATCTGAAGGCCGACCATCATCATTAACATCTTTTAGCTCAACATATAACTCAATTATGCTGACATTTGAAAATTATTAATAAGCATCAAACATGTATCCCATATCATCATCATTTTTAACTCAAAAACTCTTATATCGAATACATCATTCTCTCATAGAAATAAATAGCCTAAAACTAGGGTACCAAACTGCTAAACGCTAAACAGATATGCTGGACCTAAAGTTCGCATCAAGAGGTCAGCATCTAACCTACTTGTTGGTGGCTACAACAAATAACATCTATCCTCATCATTATCCCTAACATGATTGAAAGAATGGTGGTGACTGGATGATAATCCAAGATCACGTTTGGTTTAGGATGACTGAATAACATTCTATGTGCATTAGCATTGCCAACATCTACTAGAGTAGGTTGGCTCGTCCTCTGACTAACTCCCAACAATGGAAAAAAAGGTCAACCTCATTTACATAATCATTTAATGTATTCTTCTATGAACTTTGCCAATGTTCACTTACATTTAGGGATTGGTTGTTACATACAAAACTAGGCATGGGACCTTATCAGCCTAGTGCCACTCCATAACTTGAAAGCATATTAGTGCTACATTTACACATTAGATATGACAATTTTTGTAGTCTTCCATTGGGAGGCATGCCATTATCTCATTGGAACTATATGGTATCCACAAAATCTGCAAAAATAGATAAAAAAATATTATTAAACAATATGACATCCATTTAGTTAAATACATGCGTACTTGAATCTAACTATTTTAAAATATTTACCCTATCAGAAGTGATGCATTCAAGTCTTGCTCTGATGCTTTTGAGCTTAGCTGTGGTAAATCTATAATCCTTTCAATCGCACCATCTATTCAAAAATATATAAAATTTTAATAATTTATATGTAAGTATAACCTCTACACCAATGTAATATAAATGAAGCACTCAAGTTTATTACCTTAACATAAGAGGGTACATGTTGTGCACTAACTCTCTATGCAAGAAATAACATCCAATACTAAGCCCATGACTGTAGCAGCCATAAAAAACCATGATTTCACGGGTACCTTTAATTGCAGCCCGACAGAATTCCCTATATAAGAAACCTAAACAAGCCGAACCTTAAATATAATTTTTGGCTTCCCTAAAATCCTTAAAAGATACATTAAATGAAACGATTGCTAGATTTATCGGGCATTAATATTCTTCCAATTAAGCATAAAATATATGCTCTAGCAACATTTTTAATATCTCGTATACTTGGATTTTAAAGGAGTGCAACAAAAGTTTTTTCCAACCAAATTATTTTGAGTCTTGAGCCTTTTAAATAGTTAGCTGGAGGGATCTCACCCAATAATTTAAGGCACACATCAGCCCATTCCAAGATTACTACCTTGCTATTAACTAGAAATCCTGGTTCAAATGCAATATCTTCTAGAATGATCATGCATTCATCGCATGAAAGATGAAATGTGTGTGTCTCAGGTCTCCATCATTTAATCAAGACTTTTATTAATCCAGACTCATATTGAAAGGTTTTAGCTAAAATTGCATAGTAAAATCCATGAAAGATAAAATGTGTGTGTCTCAGGTCTCCATCATTTAATCAAGGTTTTTATTAGTCCAAGCTCATATTAAAGGGTTTTAGCTAAAATTGGATGGTAAAATCGAGATGACCTTAGATAGTCCACAATGTACACATTTGTTTCGTCCAAAGCAAATTTACGCTACCATAACTTATGATCATAGCCCTATTCGAAAGGTCATAGTTTATTTGTTATAAAATTATAACTTCATAATGTTTTAAATATACTATTAATAAAATTTTAGTATCTCGGATAATATCTTTGACGATATATGAATTATTTGCAATCTTAACAATAATGATAATGATGATGATGATGATAATGAAATCATTATATTAATAAAAAATAAGCTTATAAAAAGAATTGAAATTCTTTTAACATTAAAATAACTTAATTTATCAACTTAAGTAAATTTCTACAGTAAAAAAATGTACTTATAACAAAAATAAATTTCATCGTGATAATAAATGATAAAGCATATTATAATAAATTACAAATTAAATATCATATTCTTTAAATGAAAAACCTAAATCATATCTTAATTTTTAAAACAAATTTCAACTTCTACAAAAAACTTTAACTACTACAAAAAAATTAAATCGTGATAATAATAAATTACAAAGCTAAATATCATATTATTTAAAATCATACATTAATCTTTCAAATAAATTTCAACCGCTAAAAAAACCTTAATTACAATTAAACTAAATTTAATCATGAAAATAAATTATAAAGTTAAACTTTAAATTATTTAAATAAAAAGCTTAAATCATACTTTAATCAGCAACAACAACTTCGACTTTTAAAAACAATCTTCCATTACAATATTAAATTTAATCATAATAATAAATTATAAAGTTAATTATATTTTAATATTGTGAGAACACATCTACAAATTAAAATAAGACATACCAATAAAAAATTATACAAAAAATTTTTTAAAACTCTAAATATAAATACTCAAACATCAAAATTTTAATTAACTCCTCTCATCATCAATAGAAGAAAAAGAGCTTCTAAAACTTTTTTTTATAAAAAGTTCGAATTTCTTTTTTCTCTCGTAATAATTTTAGAAGTTAAAGACTTTGTCAAAATAGAAAAATTCGTGACCCCGCTTGTATCAGGGTTACGAACCCAGTCAACAAATGACAGGGTTGCGACCCTCCCCAAATAGTTAGGGGAGGCCTCCGTGACCTTGCCATTGCCTTTCTCCTAACAATATTTGAGAGAAAGCTGTACGAGAGTGAACTCCCCCCGTAGTGAGTGAGTTCTAAATCATTTTAAAATTTAATTTTAAAATAGCATATTTTAAAAAATTTAAGAAAATATAGTATTATTTACGTAAACAAGCCAATATCGTTTGTTTTGCAATAAATGCTAAATAATTTCCCAGAAAATATGAAACGTCAAATAACTGTAGGACTGAAGAAGTGGAAAAATGGTTGTCCTTTTAAAGGAAAAAGAAAAAGAAAGAAAAAAATTGAAAGAGACAGAAGACGATTAAGACCCATTTTTTCTTTGATTCTCTTTTTTAAGGTGTCTTCATTGTTACTCGATGATACAAAGCATCGGCAATGAAAATGGCTGTCAATTTCTGTTGGTAAAGTCTATAATAAAGTGGTGATAAAGCATCGCTTGATAATGTAATATTTCAGTGCTTGTACGCCAGATTCTTAGGAATATTGTTCTAAATTTGCTTTCACATTTGATATGTTCTCTTCTTTCTTCGCAGCTAAGAAAGCCCCCCAAACTTCACTTCGCTCCTTATATTTTTGTTTTTGTGGGTTCTTTTAAAGGGTGGAAGCTGAAACGAGTTGCTAACTTTCTATGTTTACTACAGCTAAATATTCAGAGGAAAAGATGAGAGGCGAAGGTTCAAGTAAGCGAAAAGAAAATCTGGGTTTCATTGATATTGTGTTTCAATGGTCTGTTGAAGACATATTCAATGATAGTCTTTATAAGTATCAGGTAGGTTTGCTTTGTCCTCCATCATAATCATTGTCATCATCACATCCTTGAATCTTTGATGTTCTTTTTCTTATTAGATCTTATTTACAGGATTATTTTGCAGCTTTTGTACACTTTTATGGAAGTTGAAAAGGTTTTGCATAGGTTTTGATAGAAGGAGATGCTCTTATATATAAAAATAGCTGTAGTGTGGATTGGGTTTTTATTTCAAGTGCTTTTTCCTTTTACTTGGGGTCAACTTCTATGAACATAGACATAATTTATGGCAGCAAGCAAAAAGTGGCATAAACATTATGTCGGTAGTGAATCTGGCATAACTTGAGTTTGCTAAAACATGGCACAATAAAACTTGTGAACTTTTTGCTAGCAAGGGAGTTACGAACAAAAGGCAGCTTAAAAGACAATAGCTTGGTATTTTCTTGGAATTATACTCTTCCGAATTTTTATTAGTAGGATCTTACGTTTGAAGATCATAAGCTTGTTTAGTTAGTTGCATTGGATTAAAAATCATAAATTTGTTGAATGGTGGAGCTTGGCTTTGAAAGGTTGAAATTTCCTTCAGTTTAAGTTGACAATGAGAAATAAGTTTATAAAGCCAATATTGAACTGGCCTATGCATGTCTTGTGTCTTAGAGCAGTTTTTAGCCTTATCATGTAGTTTGAACTTAATCAATGCCTTTAAGCCATCCATTTGCGTTGCATTTGGCCCTTCAGTTATTTATTTTATAATGCCATGGAAAAAGATATAAGATGTTGTCACTGGGGTAGTCTGCCAAAATTGATGTCTGAATCAGTTAGGCTATATGAAGAATTAAACTCTTGCAACTATTTCTTCTCTTACAATTGTTATTTTCTTTTGATTTTATGGATTCTTATGATCTGTTTCAATTTAATCTCAATTGCTAGATGGAAAAGATCCCAGTTTCATTTCAGTCAACCAAACAATATTTTATGTCATATCTTTTGCCTTTGTTGGACGAGACGCGAGTAGCAATGCGTTCATCTATGGAAATTATAGCTAGAGCGCCTTATGCTGAAGTGACATATCTTGATGAGGCAAAGCCACGTGGATCATTGTTGTTCGATGCGAATGTTGATTATTGGAGAAACAGGTTCAGTGATCGTGGGAAGGAACCATACAAAACATTGCCTGGAGATATTTTTGTCATAGCAGATGTGAAACCTGAAAGTGCTTTTGATTTACAAAGGGCAGGAAGAACCTGGTTTTTTGCCCTAGTCACTAATATTCGAAAGGATGAAGATGAGGATGACGATGAGGAAAATAGCTCTTCTACTTCCTTCAAAGTTAAGGCACTGGAAGACATTTGTTCCAAAGATGAGAGGCAGAAATCACTGTTTATAGTTTACCTGATGAATGTAATCACAAACAGACGAATATGGAATGCATTGCACATGGAAGGAAACTTAAAGATTATCAAACAAGTTTTGCACTTTGATTCTATGGTAAGGATATCGCATAACATGTTTGAGATTTTCATCTGTGAATGTAGCATTATACTGGATAATTTGGTATTGCCTTTTATTGCTAGTGGTAGCGTATGATGCAAGTAGATATGTTTATTAAGCATCCTGCAGTATGGTTATTCTTTGTGTTAATATGTCCAATACAATTAATTTACCATGAGTTTTGCATCATCTCAGATTCAAATGTTAAAGTATCATATGTTTCATTCGTTTTACATGTTTTCGGTGAAACAACTTAACCAGTTTTCATAAATTTATTATTATTACTTGAGGAACATGTCCGAGGAATTTATAGTTGCTTTAATCTTTTATATTCGTAGGAACAAAATTTATTTAATTTCATGTTGTATACAGGTAGCAGAAAACTGCAGTCGCTGTTTCTTAGAGATTAATGAGAATTTTCTGACAAGTTTGCTATCTAAACTGAATGAATCTCAAAAAAAGGCAGTTTTGTCTTGTCTCAAGAAAACGCAGTGCAGCCACAAGTCTAATGTGGAACTTATCTGGGGGCCTCCGGGAACTGGGAAAACTAAAGCTGTTAGCGTGCTGCTGTTTGCTATGTTGAGAATGAAGTATAGGACACTCACTTGCGCCCCAACAAATATTGCAATTACAGAAGTAGCTGCACGCGTCTTAAAGCTGGTAAAAGAAGCTAAGAAAGCATGCTCTATAGCTGATGATCAGCTTTGTTCCTTGGGAGACATACTCTTATTCGGCAATAAAGAGAGACTTAAAGTTAATAATACCAAGGTTGAAGAAATATTTCTGGATTATCGTGTAAAAAAGCTTAGAGAGTGCTTTGGGGGACAAGGTTGGTGGCACTGTTTTACTTCGATGATAACTTTTCTCGAAGATTGTGTCCCTCAGTACCATATTTTCTCGGAACATGAATCAATCAAAGTGAAGGAACATCGTAGTGAAGATAAAAACCAAGACAAAGAGTATTGCAGTGAAACTGATCGTAAGAAGGCTATATCCAAATCATTTCTGGAGTACGCAAGAAAAAGATTTGCCGATACAGTATCACCACTGAGAAGATGTGTCTCAATTTTATACACTCATGTACCCAAAGTCTACTTTCAGGGACATATTTTCCAAGAACTTGAAGCTCTTTTTGGACTGCTTGATTCTTTTGAAACTTGGCTGTTTTCTGATTACATAGTTTCTGAAGAAGTAGAGCAACTCTTCATACACTCAAAAGACAATAAATTGTGTCGCCGAAAATTTTCTGATGCATCACTCTTGTTGTGCTCTGTAAGAAGCGAGTGTCTTTCTGTTTTGAAAGCCCTTCGTGATTCTCTTATTCAAATTAAACTACCAAGTGCAATGAACAGGGATTCCATAGCACAATTCTGCTTTCAAGCAGCTTCTTTACTATTTTCGACGGCATCCAGTTCTTATAAACTCTATAGAGTTGAAATGAAACCACTCAATGTGTTGGTAATTGATGAAGCAGCACAGTTGAAAGAATGTGAATCAACCATACCCTTGCAACTGCTGGGTATAGAACATTTGGTTCTTATTGGTGATGAATGGCAATTGCCTGCTACAGTTCTAAGCAATGTATATAAACTATACTTGGTTTCTTGTCTTTCATTTATCTCCAAAGTTCCTTTGCAATTTTCCCCCAAAGTAACTTTGTTAATTTGTATCTTTGCTTTATAGGTTTCTGGTGACGCTGGCTTTGGAAGAAGTTTGTTTCAAAGGTTGAGTACCTTGGGTCACTCAAAGCACCTACTGAATATTCAGTACAGAATGCATCCGTCAATCAGTTGCTTCCCAAATGCATGTTTCTACAAGAACCAGATCTTGGATGCAGCAGGTGTTAAGCATATTAGTTATGAGAAACATTATCTTCCATGGCCTATGTATGGTCCCTATTCTTTTATAAATGTCTCTGGAAGAGAAGAAGAGGATGATGTTGGGCGTAGCCATAGAAATATGGTTGAGGCAGCTGTCGTGCGGAGATTGGTGCAAACTCTGTTCAAAGGTAATTATAATGAGCTTAATCTGCAACGCTATAAATTGTTTTTCTTTTGGATATTATTTCATCTTAAATCTGGATATTTAGTCTACTGGCTTATGCCTTTTGACAACTGGTAACTTGCATTGACCTTTGAGGAGATAGTTGACTTTAAGGTTGATGAGGCTTTTTCACTTTGTATTAAAATCAGTGAGCATTCTTCCTGTGTTATTAGATTGGTTTAATATTTGTTATATTTGTCACATTTGCATGCAGCATGGAATGGTTCAAGAGAGAGGCTCAGCATTGGCATAATATCTCCCTATGCTGCTCAGGTTGTTGCTATCCAGGAGAAACTTGGTCGGAAGTATGAGAAAATCGATGGCTTCACAGTGAAGGTGAAGTCAGTTGATGGGTTCCAGGGTGGTGAGGAAGATGTTATAATAATATCAACTGTGAGATCAAATAGTTCGGGGGATATTGGGTTTGTATCCAGTTCTCAAAGAACCAATGTTGCTCTTACAAGGGCTAGGTATTTCCTTGGATTAACCTTTTTTCCTTTCCGTTTTTTGCAATTCTGTGATAAATTGCAATATATTACTGGGTTTTCAATGCATTCTCAGGCACAGCCTCTGGATTTTGGGGAATGGAGGAACACTGGCCAAACGTGAATCTGTTTGGCGGGCATTAGTTCACGATGCTAAGGAGCGCAATTGTTTCTTTAATGCTGATGAAGACAAAGAATTGGCTAAAGCTATTTTAGATGCCAAGATAGATTTGGATCAACTCGATGACTTGCTTAATCAGGACAGTGTTCTCTTCAAAAACGCTAGGTGGAAGGTTGTAACTTACACTGGTTTCAACTTGCTATCATTCTATTTTTTCTATCAAGTTATGTTTGTTGCAACCAATTTATATTTGAATTTTGTAAGTTCCAAACAAAAATTTGTTATCTAAGAGAATGGTGATCTGATTTATCGTTATATTTTAGTTAATGAGACTCCACTAGATGCTTTGTGCATTTTATGCTAAGTGGTAAATTACTTTCCATGGCCTCAGGTTCTTTTGAGTGATAACTTCAGAAAGTCATTTGGGAAGTTGAGATCTACCCAGACCCAGAAATCAGTTTTAAACCTTCTATTAAAGCTTTCTAGCGGCTGGCGACCTAAGAAGAGAAACGTGGACTTAAGATGTGAAAGCTCTTCTATGGTCTTGAAACAATATAAGGTTGAAGGTCTTTATATCGTCTGCTCAACTGATGTAGTGAAGGAGCAGAGGTACACTCAAGTATTGAAGGCTTGGGATCTTTTGCCGTTGGAGGATATTGATAGAC
>JBBYHO010000001.1:6400288-6417167 GCA_038382025.1 Adansonia gregorii | reverse complement strand
CATTCTCGTATCAAGAGATCCCACATGCCTAAGTGTTGCATGCCTTAGTGCTTTCCTCGCCTACTAAGTATTTGTCATCGGTTTCTTATTAATCCCTGGTGAATGCCTACTTTTGGGCATGAAGTGTGCCTCGCACCCCAAATCCGTAACCAACTCTGCCTAGCAACTCATGCCGATTGCTTCTATCCCACCTTGCACATTGACACGCACTCCACGCACGCCAAACCTTCCGCGAAGCTAAGCACAAGGTGTGCACGCTCAGTCCGCGTTATTCGCATGCATTAGGGAGGGTCTGACAGCAAGCCACTATGAAGTAATTCCCTTGAATTGTGGGGAATTACTTTAATTTTTAGCGTAAAAGATTAGTCTCCAAAAATACACAATGCGAAAAGGTTTGTCTTTTTCTTGGTGACCAAAGGATTTTCGACGTGCAGTGGCCCAAAAAGAAAATTAATTAAAAAGTATAAAGTAGATAATATTACAATCAGCCAATTAGAATTCACGCTACGAATTTTTTTTTTTTAACTTAAACTCAATTGCAAAGCTTATGTTATTATTTAAAGAATCAAATCATTAAAAATAAATTTTATATTAATATTTATATATTTTTATAATTTTATTAAAAATTAAATAAATAATAATTTAAATTAAATTAAATTATAAAAATTTATTTTTATATTTAATCTAATTTAGATCAAATTTTTTGAACTAATTGAATAGCTCAAATTTTATACACATCTAATCTACGATAAGATTTAACAATTTATTATAAAGAATACACCATAAATATTTATATTATAAGTCTATTTTTTATTTGAAAATCTAAGTAAGTATTTGGAACAGTAGGACTAGGAACTTATTTAAAGTTTTTGTTAACAAAGTGTAAATTTATATAAAATTTAAAAATAGTTAATATATATATTTATAGTTACTTTGTAAAATTTAAGCCAATTGATTTATTTAAAATATTAGTTTAACCATGCATATAAATTTTCAGTTACTTTTTGAGATAAAATTGATATTATTATCTTCAATAAGCGAAATTAACAATATATATTATCTTTAATAATAAAAACTTCTACTATATTAAAAAATAATTAACATTTTTTTTAATTAATGCCGAAATATATATCATTGGAAGCAACCTTCGTCGATGAGTTTTCATTGCCATTTTATAATTAAAAATAAAATTTTCAATAATATGAAATAAAACAAACAAAAATGACCCAAAGGCTTACAAATTTTTTTGGTCAATATGTATATTTTTTACGTGGCAAGCATCGTTTGTTTTTGCGATAAATGCTGAATATTTCCTGGAAAATATGAGACGTCAAAGGACTGTGGGACTGAAGAAGTGGAAAACTGGTTGTCCTTTTAAAGGAAAAATGAAAAAGAAAGAGAAGGCAAAAGAATTGGAAGAGACTTTTATAGTCAATGACTGTACGGAAGACGATTAAGACCCCGCTTTTCTTTTTTTCTTTGATTCTCTTTTTTAAGGTTTCTTCGTTGTTATTTGATGGTACAAAGCATTGGCAATGGAAATGGCTTTCTATTTCTGTTGGTAAAGTCTATAACAACGTGTTGATAAAGCATCGCTTGATAATGTAATATGTTAGTGCTTGTACGACAGATTCTTCGCAATATTGTTCTAAATTTGCTTTCACATTTGATATGTTCTTCTTTCTTCGCAGCTAAGAAACCTCCCTCGCCCCCCCCCCCCACAAACTTTGCTTCAGTCCTTTTATTTTTGGTTTTGTGGTTCTTTTAATGGGTGGAAGCTGAAACGAGTTGCTAACTTTCTATGTTTACGACAGTTAGATATTCAGAGGAAAAGATGAGAGGTGAAGGTTCAAGTAATCAACGAGTATTACCTAAAGAAGATATGGGTTTCATTGATATTGTGTTTCAATGGTCTCTTGAAGACATATTCAATGATGATTTTTATAAGTATCAGGTGGGTTTTCTTTGTCCTCCATCATCATCATATCTTTGAATCTTCGATGTTTTTTTGTCTTAAGATCTTACTCATCGGATTGTTTTGCAGCGTTTGGAATATCTTACACTTTTTTGGAAGTAGAAAGGGCTTTGCATAGGTTTTGATAGGAGGAGATGCTCTTTTACATATATATATATATATATATATATATCTATATAGCTGCAGCATGGATGGGTTTTTTATTTCCAGCCCAAGCCTCTTACCTCAAGTGCTTCTTGCTTTTCCTTGTGGTCAACTTCTATGAATATGGACATATTTTTGGCAGCGAGCTAAAGGGGGTATATTGTTTATGTGGTAATGAATCGAGCATAGCTTAAGTTTGCTAAAACATGGCGCAATAAGTCTAGTGAAGTTTTTTGCTAACAAGGGAGTTAGGGAAAAAAAAGGCAGCTTAAAACACAGTAGCTTGGTATTTTCTTGCAATTAAACTCTTCTGCAATTTTATTAGTAGGATCTTATTTTTGTACATCATAAGCTTGTGTAGTTAGTTGCATTAGATTGAAAATCATAAATTTGTTGAATGGTTGAGCTTGGCTTTGAAAGGTTGAAATTTCCTTCAGTTTAAGTTGACAATGAGAAAATTAGTTTATAAACCCAATTTCGAACTGGCTCATGCATGTCTCATGTGTGTTAGAGCAGTTTTTGGCTTTTATTACGTAGTTTGAACTTAATAAATACCTTTAGGCCTTCCATTTTGCATTGAATTTGGCCCTTCAGTTATTTATTTTCGAATGCGGTTAGTCTGCCAAAATGGATGGCTGAATCAGTTGAGTTATAACTTTTTCTTCTCTTACAATTGTTATTTTGTTTTGGCCTTATGGATTCTTCTGATCTGTTTCAATTTAATCTCAATTGCTAGATGGAAAAGATACCAGTTTCATTTCGGTCAACGGAACAATATTTTACGTCATATCTTTTGCCTTTGTTGGACGAGACACGAGCAGCAATGCGTTCATCTATGGAAATTATAGCCAGAGCGCCTTATGCTGAAGTGACATATCTTGACGAGGCAAATCCACGTGGATCATTGTTGTTTGATGTGAATGTTGATTATTGGAGAAACAGGTTCAGTGATCGTGGGAAGGAACCATACAAAACATTGCCTGGAGATGTTTTTGTCATTGCAGATTTGAAACCTGAAACTGCTTCTGATTTACAAAGGGTAGGAAGAACCTGGTTTTTTGCCCTAGTCACTAATATTCAAAAGGACGAAGATGAGGATGACAATGACGATAATAGCTCTTCTACATCCTTCAAAGTTAAGGCACTGAAAGACATTTGTTCCAAAGATGAGATGCAGAAATCAATGTTTGTAGTATACTTGATGAATGTAATCACAAACAGACGAATATGGAATTCATTGCACATGGAGGGAAATTTAAAGATTATCAAAGAAGTTTTGCACTTTGATTCTACGGTAAGGATATCACATAATATGTATGAGATTTTCATCTATGAATGTAGCATTATACTGGATAATTTGGTATTGCTTTTTATCATTAGTGGTAGCGTATGATGCAAGTGGCTATGTTTACTAAGCATCCTGCAATAAGGTTATTCTTTGTGTCAACCAGTTGAGACATTGCATATGTCCAACACAATTAATGTACCATGAGTTTTGCATCGTCTCAGATTCAAATGTTATGTATCATACGTTTCATTCGTTACATGTTTTTCAATGAAACGACTTAACCAGTTTTCATAAATTTATTCTTATTACTTGAGGAACATGTTTGAGGAATTTATAGTTGCCTTAATCTTATATATTCGTAGGAAGGAGTTTGATTTGATTTTACGTTGCATACAGGTAGCGGAAAGCTGCAGTCGCTGTTCCTCAGAGATTGGTGAAAACTGGAATGAGAATTTTCTGACAAGTTTGCTATCTAAACTTAATGAATCTCAAAAGAAGGCAGTTTTGTCTAGTCTCAACAAAATGCGGTGCAAGCACAAGTCTAATGTGGAACTTATCTGGGGGGCTCCAGGGACTGGGAAAACTAAAACTATTAGTGTGCTGCTGTTTGCTATGTTGGGAATGCAGTATAGGACACTCGCATGCGCCCCAACAAATATTGCGATTACAGAACTAGCTGCACGTGTCTTAAAGGTGGTACAAGAAGGCTGTATAGCTGATGATCAGTTTCGCTCCTTGGGAGACATCCTCTTATTCGGCAATAAAGAGAGACTTAACGTTAATAATTCTGAGGTTGAAGAAATATTTCTGGATTATCGTGTAAAAAGGCTTATGGAGTGCTTTGGGCGGCTAGGTTGGTGGCACTGCTTTACTTCAATGATAACTTTTCTTGAAGATTGTGTCTGTGAGTACCATATTTTCTTGGAAAATGAATCAATCAAAGAGAGGGAAAATGGAATTGAAAGTGAAAACCAAGGGAGAGAGCGTTACAGTGAAACTGATCGTAAGAAGGCAATACACAAATCATTTCTTGAATATGCAAGAGAAAGATTTGACCCTACAGCATCACCACTGAGAAGATGTGTCTCAATTTTGTGTACTCATATACCCAAAATCTATTTTCAGGGACATATTTTCCAAGATCTTGAAACTCTTTTTGAACTGCTTTATTCCTTTGAAACTAGGCTGTTTTCTAACGATATAGTTTCTGAAGAAGTAGAGAAACTCTTTTTCAATTCAAAAGACAATAAATTGTGTCGCCAAAAATTTTCTGATGCATCACTCTTGCTTTGCTCCGTAAGAAGCCAGTGTCTTTCTGTTTTGAAATCCCTCCGGGATTCTCTTAGTAAAATTAAACTACCAAGTGCTAGGAGCAAGGATTCCATAGTAGAATTCTGCTTTCAAACAGCTTCTTTAATCTTTTCTACTGCATCCAGTTCTTATAAACTCTATAAAGTTGAAATGAAACCACTCAATGTGCTGGTAATTGATGAAGCAGCACAGTTGAAAGAATGTGAATCAGCTATACCCTTGCAACTGCCGGGTATAGAACATTCAGTTCTTATTGGTGATGAATGGCAATTGCCTGCTACAGTTCTAAGCAATGTATGTAAATTATACTTGGTTTCTTTTCTTTCATTTATCTCCAAAATTCCTTTGCAATTTCCCCCCTGATTTATTCTGGAAAGGAACTTTATGAATTTGTATCTTTTTTTAAAGGTTTCCGATGAAGCTGGCTTTGGAAGAAGTTTATTTCAAAGGTTGAGTACCTTGGGTCATTCAAAGCACCTACTGAATATTCAGTACAGAATGCATCCGTCAATCAGCTGCTTTCCAAATGCATGCTTCTATAATAACCAGATCTTGAATGCAGCAGGTGTTAAGCATACTA
Source organism: Adansonia gregorii (assembly GCA_038382025.1). Lineage (NCBI taxonomy): Eukaryota > Viridiplantae > Streptophyta > Magnoliopsida > Malvales > Malvaceae > Adansonia > Adansonia gregorii. Next base: position 6,411,869 of record JBBYHO010000001.1, on the reverse strand, counting down.
GTTATGAGAGACATGATCTTCCGTGGCCTATGTTTGGTCCCTATTCTTTTCTCAATGTCTCTGGAAGAGAAGAAGTGGATGATGTTGGGCATAGCCATAGAAATATGGTTGAGGTAGCTATGGTGCAGAAGTTGGTGCAAACTCTGTTCAATGGTAACTATCACAAGCTTAATCCGTAATTCTATGAGTTGTTTTTTTGGATATTATTTCACTTAAATTTGGATATCTGGCTTATGCCTTTTGACTTGCTGGTAACTTGCATTGGCCTTTAAGGAGATAGTTGACTTTGAGGGCTGACGAGGCCTTTTCACTTCGTATTGAAATCAGAAAGCATTCTTCTTGTATTATTAGATTGATTTATTTTTGTTACATTTGTCGCCTTTTGCATGCAGCATGGAATGCCTCGAGAGAGAGACTCAGCGTTGGCATAATATCTCCCTATGCTGCTCAGGTTGTTGCAATTCAGGAGAAACTCGGTCGGAAGTATGAGAAAATTGATGACTTTGCAGTGAAGGTGAAGTCAGTTGATGGGTTCCAGGGTGGTGAGGAAGATGTTATAATAATATCAACTGTGAGATCAAATAGTTCGGGGGATATTGGCTTTGTATCCAGTTCTCAAAGAACCAATGTTGCTCTCACAAGGGCTAGGTATTTCCTTGGATTAAATTTACCTTTCCGGTTTTTGCCATTCTTGATAAGTTGCAATGTATTACTGAGTTTTCAATGCATTCTCAGGCACAGCCTCTGGATTTTGGGGAATGGAAGAACACTGGCCGAACGTGAATCTGTTTGGCAGTCATTAGTGCATGATGCCAAGAAGCGCAATTGTTTCTTTAACGCCAATGACGACAAGGAATTGGCTAAAGCTATTTTAGATGCCAAGAAAGATTTGAATCAACTCGATGATTTGCTTAATCCGGACAGTGTTCTCTTCAAAAATGCTAGGTGGAAGGTTGTAACTTACACTTGTTTAAACTTCCTATCATTCGCATCAATTTATATTTGAATTGTGTAAGTTTAGAACGAAAATTTGTCATCTGAGATACTGGTGACCTGATTTGCCGTTATATTTTAGTTAATGAGACTCCATTAGATACCATGTGCATTTCATGCAAAGTGATGAATTATTTTCTTTTCATTTTCCATGACCTCAGGTTCTTTTCAGTGATAACTTTAGAAAGTCATTTGGAAAGGTGAAATCTACCCAGATCCAGAAATCAGTTTTAAACCTTCTATTAAATCTTTCCAGTGGCTGGCGACCTAAGAAGAGAAATGTGGATTTAAGATGTGAAAACTCTTCTATGGTCTTGAAACAATATAAGGTTGAAGGTCTGTACGTTGTCTGCTCAATTGATGTAGTGAAGAAGCAGAGGTACACTCAAGTATTGAAGGCTTGGGATCTTTTGCCGTTGGAGGATATTGATAGACTAGTTAAGCGCCTTGATGCCATCTTCAAAATGTATACTGATGATTTTATCAGTCATTGCAATGAGAAATATCTGGAGCGGTATGTGACAATAATGGTATTCCTAACCTGTAAATGTGAAATTTGCCTTTCTTGAATATGAAATCTTATGTTTAATATGAAGTAATTTTAAAACTCCTACATTTTTTTTACCTTTTTTTTTTTTTTTTTTTGTATCTAGGGGTTTGGAAGTTCCCAAGACTTGGACAGCCTCATTTGACATTGTCAGGTACAAGACTGTAAGCCAAGATGAAGGAGAGAACAGTTCAAGGAGTAGTGCTTCAGATGGTAGATGTTATCTAGAGAATTCAAAAGTGAGTGAGAGCTTGCTGTTGATGAAATTCTACTCTTTATCATCGGGTGTTGTGAACCACCTTCTTTCTAATCAGGATGGAAGAGAACTAGAACTTCCATTTGAGGTGACAGACGATGAACGTGATATAATTTCATTCCGAAAAAGCAGTTTTATATTAGGCAGGTCAGGCACTGGGAAGACTACTGTGCTGACCATGAAGTTGTTTAAGCAAGAGCAATTACGCCTTTTTGCAACGGAAGGTTTTGATGAAGTGAACGCAAATAACTTTAAAGAAGTCTGTCGGGTAAACAGAAACATGGGTGGTGTTGGAGTGACTGAAGCAACTCAATTGCGCCAGCTTTTTGTAACAGTCAGTCCTAAACTCTGTTATGCGGTGAAACATCATGTTCTTCAGTTGAAAAGGTGTGTTGGATACTGAGATAAAATGATAGCTTCATGGTAGTATAAATACCTTCGAGTTTATAGTTGGCATTGAAATAAATCTCATTTATCTAATATGATTTGATGCAGTGGTAAAATGATAGGCTGAGACCCTATGAAGTCTGAACATTAAGTCCTACCAGCCGTGTGTGTGTGTGTCACTGCAATCAAACCTTTTTCTTATAATTTATTTTCTAATTTTTTGGAAATTGTCCTGTCAAGTTTGTGATGAAATCATAACATTGGCATGTTCAGGATTCCTTTCGTGGTAGATCAACAAATTAACATGTTTTGGGAGTTCAATAAACCTAGTTAATGATCAGAAAATCATATATAGGCCCTAGGGTTGAAAATTGAATTTCATTGTCTTGCCAAGTAAAGTTGATAGTCTTGCATTTTCAATATTTTAGAAGTTTGAAACAATAAAAATCTCTGAATAGTTTTGTGTTTAAAATTGTTTGCAACTCTTCTGTATTTCGTTTTCAATACCTAGTAGGCTAATATACAATGTTTTTTCTATTGACCTGGAAGTTTTTCAAGCTTTTGTAAATAGACATCTACTCCTATAAACCTGAAAAGTATTTCCTGACTATTTAGTCCAAATCTATGATAGTCTTTTGACTATGTATAAAGGTCTCTTTATGTCCGTGCTATTGGATGGTTGCAGGATCATTGCAAGTTGTTTAATTTTTATAATTTTCAAATAAGTCACGATTTTATTTATAATTCAAGGTTGGTTATTTAGTTTCTGACTTCTCATGAAAAGTAATTTGATCAACTTTCATGTAGTAAGCACTCCAGTCAGGGTACTTCTTTTATCTGCATGTTTTTTTTTTCTCCTGTTTTTCCTGGTGTAACAAGCCTTGTTATGCAGGTTTGTCAGCGGAGGAAACTATTCTCAAGGTGATGCCTTGCAAGATGCGGATGATATTGATGGTGCAGCAGAGTTCAAGGATATTCCCGATTCATTTGTTGATATTCTTCCTAAGGCATACCCCCTCGTTATAACTTTACAAAAGTTTCTGATTATGCTTGACGGAACAATTGGCAGCTCGTTCTTTGAGAAATTCTATGAGGCCAGGGAGCTTTCAAATTGGGAAGTCAGAAATGCATCGATCTTGTTACGAAATTGCATAAGAACAAGGGAGGTTAACTATGAAAAGTTCTGCTCAAATTATTGGCCTCATTTTAATGCTAAGCTGACAAAAAGACTTGACTCATCCAGAGTCTTCACAGAGATAATGTCTCATATAAAAGGTGGCTTGAGATCAGGGGATTCCTCGGATGGTAGACTGAGTGAGGAAGAGTATGTCAAACTATCTGAGGGTCGGATGTCTACCTTGAGCATATATGAGAGACAGATGATATATGATATTTTTCAAGATTACGAAAAAATGAAAGGAGAAAATGGTGAGTTTGATATGGCTGATGTTGTGATTGATCTTCATCATCGGCTTCAAAAGGAAAGGTATGAAGGTGATATAATGGATTTTGTTTACATTGATGAGGTGCAAGATCTTACGATGAGGCAGATTGCTCTTTTCAAACATGTTTGCAAAAATGTAAATGAAGGCTTTGTTTTCTGTGGGGATACAGCACAAACCATTGCCAGGGGTATTGATTTTAGGTTTGAGGATATAAGATCCCTTTTCTACAATGAGTTTGTTTTGGAATCAAAATGCGAAACCAAATATGGGAAAAAGGAGAAGGGTCAAATATCAAAATGTCTTCACTTGAGTCAGAATTTTCGTACACATGATGGCGTCCTAAGGTTAGCGCAGAGTGTGATCGATCTGCTTTACCATTTCTTTCCTTCATTTGTTGATATTTTATGCCCTGAAACCAGTCTCATATATGGAGAAGCCCCGATTTGGCTTGAATCTGACAATGAAGACAATGTATTTGCAACAATATTCACTAACAATGGTATCGCTGGGGGACATATGGTTGGATTTGGAGCAGAGCAGGTCATATTAGTACGAGATGATCCTGCTAAGAATGAGATTTTGAAGTTTGTTGGCAAACAAGCTCTTGTTCTGACTGTAGTGGAATGTAAAGGTTTAGAGTTTCAGGTACTTTGTGTTTAATAATTATTCTTGTGTTCTATTATGATATGATCTGCTTCTTTTATTCCTGTAGGGTGCTTGTAGTTATTAATAAATGCTCATTGATAGTTTTGTGTTTTCTAGCTAATCTTTTTTTTTTTTCTCTCCCCCACAAGTTCAGAACCTTAAATCAAGTTAGCTGGCTTGTCTTTGACAAAAAGATTATGTTTTCGACTTGTGTGTTTAATAATTGATCTGGTCCACATGCATCTATCGTAACAGTGCCTTTTTCTGTCACCCTAGTGTTTGTTTTCGAAAATATAAAATGATTTAGCCATGTTTTGTTTAATTTTTTTAAATTATATTTCTGTAGGATGTGTTATTGTACAACTTTTTTGGTTCATCACCTTTAAAGAATCAGTGGAGAGTTGTATATCAATACATGAAGGAGCAAGGCTTAGTTGATGCCAATTGCCCATTTCCAAGTTTCAAACAGGAAAAGCACAACATTTTGTGCTCTGAATTGAAGCAATTATATGTTGCTATCACCCGCACAAGGCAGAGACTGTGGATTTGTGAAAATGTAAAAGAGTTTTCTGAGCCAGTGTTCAATTACTGGAAGAAGAAGTGCCTCGTTCAAGTTAGGAAGCTGGATGATTCACTTGCACAAGCAATGCAAGTTGCAAGCAGTCCAGAAGAGTGGAAGTCACGTGGTTATAAGGTTTGTTGTTGCTTGTTTTTATACGATGGTCTATAGCTCATCTGGTTGTTCTTGCCGGATCAATCTTATTTGTAATTTCAATTAATTCAATTTTATTTATAATCCTTTGTTAACAATTTTCATTCATGATCCAAGCCATTTCTATGGGTTCAGGACTTCCAATTTTGCAGTGACTTAATGCTTGTGCAAATGTAACCGTTCTTTTGTCCCACTTATTTGTGTCCTGCAGCTGTTGCATCAGTGTAACTATGTGATGGCAACAATGTGCTTCGAAAGAGCAAATGATACGTATGGAGAAAAACTGGCCAAGGCTTCTGGACTTAGGGCTGATGCTGACCGATTACATAGTTTAAATCCTGAAATGGCTTCAACTGCCAGGAGGCAGGCTGCTGAAATTTTTTATTCCATTGGCAAGGCTGAGCTTGCTGCAGATTGCTTTTACATGTTAAAGGAGTATGAAGGAGCGGGTACAATTCCATTTTCCATCTTTATACCTTGTTTACATTACGTTTTTTCAAACATGAACTTGAAGTGCTAAAATCTACAGATTTGACATTCTATGATTCATATTCTTTATTTTCCAGAAGACATTTCCTTTTTTATATCAGAATAGTGGAGCATCCTTTTCTTTCCCAGCTAGTCCTGATAACTTGTCTTTTTTTTTTTGGGGGCCAACCTGACCATCTTATCTGGATGCTTTAGTTTGTGAGCAATAGTGACAGAACAATTAAAGTTTGTTCCTTTGCCTTGGTCCAGGATTATTGATGCATTCTATTTTGTGCGCGTGCGTGTATACATGTCCATTCCAAGACTTACAGGCATTCTGAAAGTAATGTTTTTAAGATGCAGGTCAAATTTATTTGGAAAAATGTGGGGAATCTGCTTTGGAGAGAGCAGCAGAATGTTTTCTTCTTGCTGGACGTTACAAGACTGCGGCTGAAGTGTATGCAAGAGGCAACTATTTCTCAAAATGCTTGTCTGTTTGCACAAAGGGAAAACTCTTTGACATGGGCTTGCAATACATTCAGTACTGGAAACAAGTTGCAAATGCAGATGAAGAAATGGTGAAAAGAAGTAAGGATGTGGAGGAACTTAAGCAAAAGTTTTTGGAGAGCTGTGCCCAGCATTATTATGAGGTTAATGATAAGAGAGCAATGATGACTTATGTCCGAGCTTTTGATTCCATGAGTTCAAGACGAAGATTCTTGCAGTCCTTCGAGTGTCTTGATGAGCTCCTATCGTTGGAAGAAGAATCTGGGAACTTCTTGGAGGCAGCAAATATTGCGAAGTCAAGATGTGACCTTCTACTTGCGGCTGATCTGCTTGGGAAGGGTGCACGATTTGAGGAGGCCGCGCGTCTTATTCTTTGGTTTGTGTTTGCTAACTCTCTTTGGTTGGCTGGTACTGGGAGAACGGGATGGCCATTGAAGCAGTTTACAGAGAAAGAGAAGCTCCTTAATAAAGCCAAGTCATTTGCAAAGAAGTTGTCAATCCAGTTTTATGGGCTTGTTTGTTCGGAGGCTGACATTTTACTGATTAAGCCAAGCAACTTATTCTTGATGAAACAATATTTAAGTGCTTCTGAGAGCTACAAGAATACCCGGGGTGAAATAGTGACTGCCCGAATAATTCTAGATCATCACCTTCATTTAAATGTCTCAAAATATGAATGGATAGATGAATTGATTTTTGATCCAGCAAGCTATTCTGAAGAGCAAATTTATAATAACCGGGTTTCCTCTGAGACGCTGGTCTACTTTTGGAATTTTTGGAAGGATAAAATCATGAAGATATTGGAGTATCTTGTTCATGCTGAAAACCTAGGTAGTGCGGATTATAGAAGATATGGAGAATTCTGCTTGAATTATTTTGGCGTGTGGAGACAGTTAAATAATCTGAATACTGTCTATCTTCTGCTGAATTCTGATGCTGAATGGCTAAGAAAACTGGATAACAAACATGTTTGCAGAAACCAGAAGCAGGCTTCTGTTTCCCACCATCAATTTGTGTCAGCTGCAAGGAGTTATTGGTGTTCAGAGTTACTCGCTGTTGGCCTGCAAGTTCTGGAAATGCTCGAGGCATTCTATAATTTCTCACACAGAAATTCTTTGTCATCCTTTAGTCAAAGCCGGTCTCTTACTCACATCTATGAGATTTCAAGTTTTCTCTTGAACTCCGAGTTTCTAAACGGGCAGCGTAAGGAAAAGGATTTGATGAGATTTGTCCACCTGTCGACAAACCACTTCTTTGGCTACATATTTCCCCTTGATTGGCGAGAATCACTGAGAGAGAACATGATCTCTCTGAGGGGAACTGAAATCTCAAGGAAGTTGCTTGAAGAAATTATACTTGAAAAGGGGAGGTCAGACAATAAAAGCTTGTCATATGGGGAAACTGGGAAGATGGCGTTGATAATTCTTGGATCCAGTCAGCTGAACAGTGAACTTTATGAGAATATTGGATGTTTAAAATGGAAAAGAGCATGGGAGAACTTCATTGGGAGTCTCCAAGACGATAGAGGTTCTCTGGTTTCTACAGCTGACAATATCAAAGCATCTGCCGGGGGGAATAAAAGCTCGGAAACTTCAGCTGGATCTGCTACTGGTTGCATGAAAGAAAGTGGGAATGGTGAACAAGTTATTGTCAAGTTCTATGAAGCTTTAAAAGAAACTTATCACGTTAACTGGAGGAACATATCTGATTATATCTCACCGGTTTGTTTCTTGTATCTTGTTGAGCGGTTTCTGGCGTTGTTATCCTCCTTCAAGGGATCTTTTTTCACTACAAAGACTACTTTTGTGGAATGGCTTATCTACTCTGAGGGAAAACCCAGATCAACTTCTGGTTTTGTCGATGTCAAGCAGCTACCTTTGAAAGTCATTCTAAACTTCATAATTGGCATGGTTCAGCAGTTCCTCTATCACAAGGGAGAGACCATAGATTGGATTGAAAAGTCCCGTATAAATGTGAAGGAGTACCATTCACTGCTGGTTTTGAGATTGGTTGTTATTATATGTTTGCTTCATTTGAACTTTGGCAAGGGTCTTGATTTACTTTTTGACTTGCTGGGCCAACAGCATATTGCAAGACTACTGCCCTGGGATTTTTGTGATGTACTTCGGAGAGGATGGAGACATAATGGTCCAAATATAACTATAAATGTGCTTGCTCAGGCGTTTAAAAATATAGGAAACCCTCTCATAATTGTGAGCATGGCAGAAAATTGTCCGAAATTTGGATGCATGGATGCTATATTTGTTGATATGAAGGTCAACGCATGCAAGGAGGACATTTTGAGAATCTTGTTCCCTAAAACTGGAAGTTCTCAATATCAGAAGGCTGATTCCTGTGGTGAAGGACATCCTCCAGCCAGTTATAATGAAGGGAAGAGCTCAGAGTTTGTTCCATCTTCAAGCTCTGTTTCTCTGTCGGATCAAGACGCAAATAGCGAGAATCATAATGACGGTGATGTGCTGTTTAACAATGTCCAGTTTTGGGAAACTGTTGGAGCATTAAAGGCAATGGATGACATCAAAGACCAAAGGACCTTTATGTCATATGCTTCAAAACTAAGGGTAATGGTTATGTGCATTTGGTTAAGATTATATGAGCTCAAATGTCTTACTGTTCTTATCATACTTACTGTTATTTTTCATTATTTAATTATCACTGTTTGCTGTGCTTTTTAGGTGTATCTAGGAAAATTAGTTTTCAGTGCTTCTGCAGAAGGATTTTTGCAGAACAAACCTGCAGGTTGTGAAGACGACTTGTCAAGGGAAGTAATCAGCATGCTCGATGAAATGAAGCAGCTTCAAACTCAACTCGAGCCGAGGTCAGTTTCACACATTGTTTTTTCCCTTGTGCAGTTGAAAGACTCCATTTTGTTCGACACAAGTAGTAAAGCATATTTCCTTACAAGTTCATGCTGTTTTCTCCAATTTTTTTTCAGTGAGCTGAAACTTGAGTGTAGCATTTCAATCATTCACGCCCTTTGTGAGGAGATGCATTCAAGAAGGTCGACAATCGAGCCTTTTCTGCGGCAGCTATTCATGCAACCAGATGAAAAACATGTATCTGATGAATTTGGTGGCCATTCTAATGTGGAAGAGACTAGAAATAACACTGAGGAATGTAGTAGCAAGGGTAAGAAGCCAGCTTCAGAAGGTACTGCCAATGGCAAACCCCAAGGGAACAGTAAATCTAAGAAAAACAAGAGGAACCGTGACCGAAAGCGTAAGTAGATATACCCATCTATATATTCACAGTGGTTGCTTATAGCATACTTTGCTTGTACCATGGATCTTTTATTAGTTTAAAGTCATGCTAGAACTTGTGCTATGACTTCAAAGCACATCTAATCGTATTTTATGAACTACTATATATCTAATCTATTTAACTTTATGGTGGAATCTATGGTCTGAACTGGCTTTGCAGCAAAAAGCTCAATGTGTTTTCAGCTGCAACCAATCACTCTGAAAATCCCGAGAGATTCTCAATTCTGTTGCAAATCAAAAGCAAGAAACATTACCCTATCCTGCATCGAAAGAATGTGATAAGAAAAACACCAATGTCCCTTGTTCATATATGGCAGCCATGTTCATAAACTGATCCAACTAAAGAGAGCAAAAATATAAGATATAATAGTAAAACCCATCAAGTTGAGTATATTATTGAAGCCCAAAAACTGTCATTAAACAACTAATTCCTTAAAAAAGAAAGTCTCATCTCCTTATTTCTCCAGGTATCCTCCGAAACTTACATGGAAGTTTCAACATCGCTTGTATTGTTTTCAACAAAGTTTAAAGCCCTAATGAAACACTAATAAAGTTTTAGAAAAAGGCAAATTCCCAAAGACCTGTATACCACATGAATGGCAGAAAATTTCGGAAACCTCCAAAACTCAATTCTCCTCATTTGTACCAAAAAATTTCATTCTTGATAAAGATGTCCTCAAATACCCTTCCACCTCAAACTTTTTTGGTGAAAGCTGCCTGTACTTTGCGAACTGTTCTTTAGCTTCAGCATTCCTGTCAAGCAAGCTATATATCATCCCTTGACAAAAATACGGCCTAAAATCACTGGGATCTTCTCTGGCCAGTTGCTGGTAACTCATCAAAGCTTCCTCAACGTTCTTTTGCAAGAACTGTATCTGCGCCATGATCAGTCGAACATCTCTTGCTTCTTTGACTTTATTCTGGTCTACAGCAATGGCTAAAGCCTCTTCTAACCTCTTGATCACGGCTTCTCCTTCTCCACAACGGTCCATTAACAACGCATTCTCAAACAAAGCCTCGAAAGAGAGCGGATTTGACTGAAGAATTTCCTCAAACACTTTACGTGCATTCTCCGTTTGACCCATTTCGCTTAACAACCGTGCTAACAAGAATTTCCAGTCCGTTACCTGTGGTTGAGCAGAAACCAAACGGTTCAAGATAGTAAGAGCTTCTTCGTCTTCGCCGTTTTCAAGCTTCTGTTGTAAAAGTGACTTTAGTGCCTCGATGGCTTCGTCATTAGATTCCAGAAACTCTGAAAGTGGTGAAGTTTGTTTTGGGTTTTCGGTTTTTTCTCCTTGTTTCTCCTCTACTCCTTCAAGAATGGTAGTTTTTTTTTCAGTCATTGTTGGTAGGGAGTCAGCTTTGGCACGAAAGTGGGAGAATTTCCCAATCATCAAAGTGGTGGCACCAAGTAAAACAGCTGCTTTGGCAAAGGATTGAAGCTTTTGAGTGATGGGTTGCTTATTGTTGTTAGGACTAGAAATGGGAATGGAATCAGGATTTGCTGAAGAAGCCCTAAGAATGAGGGGTTTGGGGGAAGGACAGATGAGAAATGAAGCTGAAGAAGAAGAAGAAAGTGATTTGAGATGGAGGAAAGCGGAGGATGTTGATGATAATGTGACTACTGTGGGATTCATGGCTGGTGTCCTTAGGGTTTTCTTTGGGGATTTCTATTTTTCAAGACTGAAGAACACAAGGTCGGTAGATAGGCAGGAGAGTGGAGAGTGATACAACGAGGGTCTTTGACTCCTTACCAGAATCCTGTATTTCTATTGGGGAGTTTGATTTAGAATTAAATATTCGGTAGAGAAGTCGATGAACCAGGTGAGATGACGAAAAAAAAAAATCGAATCACTTTATAACATTAAATAATTAAAATTTTTTAAAAATAAAAAAAAAGCCAAAAATAAAAAAATACATTTTAAAAAAATAAATATAAATAATATAAATAACATATAAATCTATTATAAATTATAATAAGAAAATTTAAATTAAAAAAATAGAATGATAATTATTGTAAAAAAGTAAAATTAGAAAAAAAAATAATTTTAAAAAAAAATAGTAAAATTTCAAAAAAAATAAATTGATAATTATTAAAAAAAGTAAAATTAGAAAAAAAATAATTCAAAAAAATAGTAATTATTAAAATTATTAATAAAGAGACTGTAATTATCATTTTACTCTAATTTTTATTAATTTATTGTTATCTTTATCCTTAAAAAACAAGCAGTAGGAGTCAGTTCTCAAGTTAAGAAACTGATCCCCCACCAATATATATTATATATAATATATATAAATTATATATGTTAAAAATATTATTTAAAAATAATAAAATATTTA
>JBBYHO010000001.1:6362763-6374278 GCA_038382025.1 Adansonia gregorii | reverse complement strand
TGCTTGATCAAGAATTCTTTCATTAAACACTGTTTCAGGAACTCCATTTCTTGTTTATCGTCCCCTTTTATGATATATTGTCAACATACACCAATAGAATAGTAACTCCACCTGTACTGGAATGCTTAACAAAAAAAGTTATGGTCCCCTTGACTTCGTTTAAAACTAGTAGCTATAATTACCTTTGCGAACACAAACCAAGCTCTAGGTGACTATTTAAGCCCATACAATTCTTTCTTTTGTCTGCATACTTTGTTCTCTCCTAGATCATTCCCAAAACCTGGTGGAATCTCCATGTATATCTCTTCTTCTGGGTCTCGATGGAGAAATGCATTCTTCACATCGAACTGTTGAAGATCCCACCCGAAATTAGCAGCTAAGGACAACAAAACCCTCGCCGTATTCATCTTTACTACGGGGCAAATGTTTCTTGGTGATCCACCCCAAATGTTTGTGTGTACCCTTAGCAACCAGCCTTGCTTTATACCTTTCGAGTCCTCCATCAGCCCGGTATTCCAAGGAAAAAACCCACTTACGGCCCGTTGGTTTTTTTTTTTTTTACCTTTTGGTGAGTGATTTCCCAAGTTCTGTTTTTCTACAAAGCCTCCCTTTTTTCTCCCATGGCTTTTCTCCATTCCGCTTGACATAGTGCCTTAGATAGGTTTTCAGGAACTCCAATAGTATTTAGACTTATAAGAAAAGTTTTATGAGATAGTGAAAATTTATCAAAGGACAAAAAATGGGACAATGGATATAAGGGACGTTTAGTACGTTCTCTTGGTTTTTTCCTAAGTGCAATAGGCAAATATAGATCAGCATTTTCAAAATCATGTTTAGGTTCAGAAACTGTTACGTCATTCTCAGGATTAGGAGGAGAGATTTGAACTTGTGCTGGATCGGGAATTGAATCTCTATTCCTTGCGTAAACCTGTCCAAATCTCCAATTATCATAAATAGGTGCTGTTTGTGGTTCTATTAGAGGCACTGGTGTGTCTGAGGTGCTATAGGTGCTGTTTAGGGTACTTTAGGTTCTGTTTGAGGCGCTGTTTTGGGTCCTGTGGGTTCTGTCTGAGGTGCTGTTTGGGGTACTGTAGGTTCTGGCGTCGGTATTGTAGGTGCTGTTTGTGACTCAAGGGGAACGAAGTTGTCTCTATGCTTATCTTCCATCTGCGAACTCTCCCCCTGAAGATAAGGTTGAGTAAAATATGGCTTTCCTTCCTCAAAAGTTACATCAACTGTGACAAAGAATCTTCTTGTAGGTGGATGATAACGTTTATATTCCTTTTGTGTGGAAAAATAAGCTACAAAGACATACTTAATGGCTCTAGGATCTAGTTTTCCTCAATGGTTGCGGTGGACATGAACAAATGAAATACACCCAAGTACTCTAGGAGTGAGACCTGATGATAAGGTTGAGTAAAATATGGCTTTCCCTCCTCAAAAGTTACATCAACTGTGACAAAGAACCTTCTTGTAGGTGGATGCTAAACTTTGTATTCCTTTGGTGTGGAAGAATAACCTACAAAGACATACTTAATAGCTCTAGGATCTAGTTCTCCTCTATGGTTGCTGTGGACATGAACAAATGAAATACACCCTATTACCCTAGGAGTGTGACTATTTGAGGCCTGTAGGTCAGGATAAAAAGAAGATACAGGGGATTTAGAGGGCAATCGATTAATAGTATGGGTGGCTGTTAAAATAGCTTCTCCCCCATAGGACTTAGGAACATTTTGCTGGAATATTAAAGTTCTTGTAGCAACTAAAAGGTGAACATTTTTTCTCTCAGCAACTCTATTCTGTTGTGGATTATTGACACGACAACTCGTGAATTATGCCCTTTTGTTGAGAATAAGAAGACGAAACTTGGTTAAAATAATTCCTGGCATTGTCTAACTTTAATCTTTTAATTTTGACACCAAATTGGTTTTGAATCATGTTATTAAATCGAGGGAAAACAGTACTCACTTCTGACTTATGCTTAAGTAAAAATATCCAGGTTGCCCTAGTGCAATCATCAATAAAGGATAAAAACCACCTTGAACCTGTTACATTAGCAATAATAGAGGGTCCCTACATATCAGAATGGACTAAATGGAAAGGAAACAGAACTTTTTTAATTGCTAATAGAAAAGGGTATTCTTTTATGTTTAGCAAACTCACACACATCACAATGAAAGTCTATTGTTTCTAATCCTTTAAATAAAGAAGGAAACATAACTTGTAGAGTCCTAAATGAAGGTTGCCCAAACCAACGGTGATATAGCCAAATAGGGTCGGTATTAGATGATGAAAGAAAAGATAATGATGACCTATCCCTGATACTCTTTGATTTACTAACAGATTTGTAGTAGTAAAGTTCATCCTTTTCCCTAGCCAGTCCAATCTTGTTCCCTGAGACCTGATCCTGAAATACACAATAGGTAGAATAGAAAACCACATTACATTTCATTTCTGAGGTAATTTTCTGGATAGACAATAAGTTTGTAGAGAGTTTAGAAACATGAAGAACATTCTTAGGACTAGGTGAGGAGTAATGTGTTTGTCCTCTATACCAGCTACTGTTATGAGTGAGCCATCTGCAACAAGGATTTTTCGGTTGCTAGGGCAAGGGGACTATGAGCTAAACAATGAGGATGAGTGATTCATACGACTTGTGGCTCCTAAATCAATAATCCAAGAGTTGGAAATTCTATTTGAAACATGTAAACCAGAAGGAATGGATTTACTTGAGAGTGCAAGGGAGCCTGCCCTGCTTACTTTGGATTTTCCTAAAGTCCCTAGCGGATTTCTAGGAGTCATATTTTCCTTTTTGTTAAATTCCACCTGTTTTGCATTGCTGTCTGTCTCGGATCGTGCAATGTTCTGCAGTTCTCCAGATGCATGATGCATTGGAGTTTCATTAGACACTGTTTTTGAGTCTGTCATATTTGGCAATTAAAGCCAAATATATATATATATATATATATATATATTTTTGAAGGGTATGGCAATGAAGGCCAGAACAAGAATAGTGACACAAAATGGCTATGAAGGCTAGAAAGAGCTTTGAAAAATGACCTAAAGCTCTGATACCATGTTAGAAATTGGTAGTAAAATAGAGAAAAAAATACTCTGATTTTGTTCTATAATGTCAACCCATTCATGGGTATTTATACAGGGAATAACTTTGGTTATGCTATAGTTGACTAAGGGTTAGGATGAAATTTAAAAAACTAGTCCTAGATAAGTAAGGAAATTAGTTACAAGAAATCTAATCCTTAATTTAAAATTTAGAAGAGTCCTGTAAGTTACAAATCCTATCCTAATCCTAACTGTATTTTCTAACACCGCTATTTATAATGCTAGTTGATCTTTCCATTTTTGATTATAGCAAAATTTTATTCAGTAGGAAATAAATAACATTAACTGTTTTGTAAGGATTAATCAGTAATTAGTAATTTTATTGGTTCTGGTATATATGCATTAGACATTAATTGTTTTAAGAGCAAGATACATTGCTGTCGGAAGACAAAGCATAATAAATAATGGAGATGACTTATGTCTAAATTGCCACTTGCATCAATCCTTAAGCATTTTCAAATGAGCAGATGCTGATGTGTAAGTACTGTATTCCTTTTACTTCCATTTTGCTTCTGATGATGTGTATCATAGGTGTTATATTGTTTTCATGCTTATAAAGCAAAGTTTCACAATGTCACATATATATTTCACCTTTCTTGATGCTCTTCTTATGTTCATCTTTTAGGATACGAATAAACTTTCAAGGAAACAAATATTGAACATAGCTAACACCATTAATGCCCATTGAACTTATTTATATTTCCTAGTTATTGATTTTTTCCCACTTTTCATTGTGTTTGTATCAATCAGATTAGCAGTTGGCAGATCCCTGGTGAAGTATCAGAGTTGAGAAGGAAACAAGATAGTGATGTATCAAACGAGCATGCAGTGCTAGTACCAAGTATTAATGTAGTTGCAGAAAAAGGATCCATTCCACTAAGTTTGAGTGCTCCTGCTGTTAACACAGGTGGCCGTGATGCCATGCCTTTGAGAACCTCAGTGGTGCCAGGTTCCTCATCTGCACTGGATTTAATTAAGAAGAAGTTGCAGGACTCTGGAGTTCCTTCTTCCTCACCAGTTCCGGTCATGCCAGTAACAGCAGCACAAGAATTAAATGGCTTAAGAGCAGTTGATGTTAAGGGCTTGCAAACCGAGAACAACAAAGATAAGCTGAAAGATGCCAATGGAGATGGTAACATATCTGATTCCTCTTCAGATTCTGAGGATACAGACAGTGGCCCTTCTAGGGAAGAGTGTATTAAGCAATTTAAGGTATCTGCAGTACTAAATTTTGTTGCATATTCTAAAATTTGGTTATTTGTTGTTTGGAGTCAATTTGTTTATCATGCAAGTGAAATTCACAGGAAATGCTCAAAGAACGGGGAGTTGCACCATTCTCAAAATGGGAAAAGGAACTGCCAAAGATAGTGTTTGATCCACGTTTTAAGGTTTGTTGAGGCTAAAAATTATCTATTATCTTCTTTTGGTAGTTATGGTTTGAGCTTCCCTGCTGCTGGAATTCCTTGAATGTTGTTTCTTGGATTCATTAATTTGTGGGCTTTTGGTGGGGACTCATTTCTGTACTCTGGATATGATTTTTTCTTTTGCGTGTCTGTTCAAATGGGTGATCTATTTTGTAGTTTTTACCCTTTACTTTTGTTTATTTGAATGAAAGGCTTCTGTAGTGAGAATACCAGCCTCCGTGATCCTTAGCCGCGGAGTTTCTCTTTTATGAAGATGCTGTCCTTGTTAAGATCCTTGTTTCTGAAACAATTTACTGTAAATGCCCTATGTAGTTTAAACAAAAGCATTCACTTAGGTCTCTCACCATGGTAAATGACCAAACTGTTGCAGGCTATTCCAAGTCATTCTGCTAGGAGGTCCTTGTTTGAACACTACGTTAAGACACGTGCTGAGGAGGAACGCAGAGAAAAACGAGCTGCTCAGAAGGCTGCAATAGAGGGGTTTAAACAGTTGCTGGATGAAGCATCACAGGTTTCATTCATTGCCAAAATTCAATTCATCATTTTTTAGCTGTGGTAGGAATCCTGCTTTAAAATTGTTAAAATTTAGATTTCTTACAAGCCAATTTTTACTCTACAGGATATTGATCATGACACCACTTATCAGACTTTCAAAAGAAAATGGGGAAACGACCTGCGATTTGAGGCTTTGGACCGTAAGGATCGGGAGCTTCTGTTAAGTGAAAGGTAATGTTACTAAGATAGACTTGTACTTGTTATTAATAGTTTATACAGAAGGTCGGGTTTTACTCTGTATTTAATTTGTGCTGCTTTGCCTAGTTGTGCCATCACCTGCACTGTCTACTTGGTTATAGCGGCCAAGTTGCAACTGCAAATGCCTACTGCAGAAAGAGATTTGTGCTTGGGCCTTCCCAATTTTTTAATGGTTTATGGTCTTCGATAACTTGTCAAAATTTGACTTAAAGAATTATGTGACAAAGAATTTGAATTGCTTGTTGTAGAATATGGATGCATGTCACAATTTTCGTTTTTGACCCTTGCGTTGGTCTCCTCGTTTTCTCCCTTCTCTTTTAAATGTCTCAAATTTGACTGTAAACATTGGAAGTCAAGGTTTTCTTTCCTTCCCTTGCTTCCTCTCCCTAATTTCCCCATCCATCTGATCCTCCTTTTCCTCTCTGTCCCTCTTGCTCGTAACATCTTGCACAAACTTTTGCATGCATACCTTTGTGACACACGCAAATGATATTGCACTGGGAGGTATGTTTAAAGACACTAGTTCATGCTCAGAGAGATGCATACATTTCTAATTGAGCTCGTGTTTCTGCCATTTTAATGAGGGAAATAAAATCCCTGTTAAGAAAAATAGTTGGTGAGAAACAGATTTGATAATGTCATATGGGGTGGTACTACGAGGTGAGAAAGCAGTTTTGTTAACAAGTTGATTAAAAGCTTGACCATATTGAATGGACTGGCTATGAAGATTCTGTTTAGAACGAATTTAGAACTTATATGTGTATAAAGTTTATCATCAAAAAGTGGGACTGTGCTTCTGTTGTAAAAGAGTATGGCACTAATGCAAAAGAGCTATTCCTCTAAGGCAGCATTTTATCGCCACAGCATGTGATGAGCTGGACAGTGATATGATCACTCTAAGCCTTGAGCACTTTTGCATTACTATTAGCTTTTATCCTTTGATTTTTTGGTAGAGTTGTCAGAGGAAAACATGCTTTTTTATTCCGTTTCCCCTTTTGCTTTCTTTTTACATAGAAGTAAGATAATGACCTAGTCATATCTATCACTCATATCCAGTTTTTTGTGTTGATCTCCCTGTGCAACTTCTGATAAAACTTAACTGTGCTATTGCAATCGGACATTATATTTTTTGATTTAATTCCTTGTTGAAATTTATGTTGAACTTGTTCGGTTGTCTCTAGACAGAGGAGGTGTTCTAATGATAACATTGAAAGCAACATTTGTCAGAAGGTAGTAGGCTAGAGACCAGATTCTAAGATTCAATTTTGGTGTGTCCTTTAGCCCTTTATCTCTTTTGGTTTGAGTGGTACATGCCTCAGTTTTTTATCATACTTCTATCATACTGGTTACAAAATCTCTACTTCTGTCTCAGGGTTCTTCTTTTGAAGAGGGCTGCTGAAGAAAAGGCTCGAGCTACACGTGCAGCTGCTGCTTCTCGTTTTAAGTCCATGCTTAAAGAGAAAGGAGACATAAATGTTAATTCCCGATGGTCCAGGGTCTGTGCAATTTAAATTATGTTATTGGTTTTTTCTTACCTTCTGGAGAGTATGTTCTTCAACATCAGGCATCTTGCTTATCTTTTGTCTTATTGAATTGGATTTTATTTGTCAGACCATTATTTTTGTGAGATGTTTTCTGCATCTTCATGGGGTTGCTTATGTTTGTGTGTCTGCGCACATGAAAAAGAGAGAGAGAGAGAGATATTGGTTGTTATGTCTTTCGTGAGCATTGCGATGATGAGAAATATCAAATATGGCCCAAGTTCTCACCTTTTCACTTGTTGTTTTCAGGTGAAGGATAGCTTAAGGGATGATCCGAGGTATAAATGTGTTAAGCATGAGGATCGGGAGGTTTTGTTCAATGAGTATATATCTGAACTAAAAGCCATGGAAGAGAAAGCAGATCGAAAGGAAAAAGTGAAAAAGAAGGAGGAGGTATAGTCTGTCTGTCTGTCTCTCCCTCCCTCTCCCTTTTTATCCTTTCTGGCATAAAAAAACTTTTGTAAGTTCTAATGTTTATAGATTGTTCATTTTAAACTTCTATGTAACGCTCATGATCCATTATTTCTTCTGGATGCGGAATTGTTCTTCCATATCCAACTAACAAATTTGGTTCTTTTAGCTGCTTCAAAGTATTGGGAATATGGCTTGGGAATTTCTTAGAAGAGACTATTTTCCAAGGGACTTTGAATTCTAATATCTCAAATTTCTCCTTCAGCGAAAATAAATAATAGAATTGGCAAGTTACTAAGATTATTTTGGGTGATTATTTTATGGCCTTACATCTTTACTCAAAAAAAAAAAAAAAGTGCTAGGAAGTGTTATTTCATAATTCAACAATAGAAACATGTCGTTGCAATGGCAAAGGGGAGAGATAAACTTTCATAGAGACCTTCTAGCTATTGGTGGTCCATTCCCAGGTACTAGTTTTCTCCTCTTCCGAGGGCTATAGAAGCCTTCTCGACCTCCTTTTGATTTTCAATGACATCAGATTTGCCTTTTCTTTTTCCGCTTACCTCTCTGTAGATCTTCGTTCGGTTCTCACAATCACATTTTGGCTATTTATATTGATGCTCTTTCTTTCTCTATCTCTTGTTCCTGCTGCAAATATGCATGCACAAATTCCTATTTTTGGCTCTGGTGGTCGTGTTTACTTGTGGTTTGTCGACATAATAGAGATTATTTGGTCGTGTACTCATGCTTAAGGTTGCAGCGAACTTACAAGTGCAATGAGATGGTGTCTATATGAGGATGCAAAGCTATGAAATGGCTGAGCAACAAAAATTTGAATAAAAATTTTTTGAGATGTTTTAAGATTAGATTCTTTAACTTCGTGAACTTTAACTTGCTGCATTTCTTGTTCCCTTCATTTCAACTTCTTTGCAAATTTGAAACCTTCTTCCAACAAGAACAGCTTAAAATGTCTTTCAAGAATTGTCTAATATGCCAGTCAAACATATGGTCCCTCTCAAAATTATGTTTGTGGGAATATTGGAACAAATTTTAACTTTTAACAAGTTAGACATAGGAAATTAGACAACTCATCTCTCAGAAGCTTCCTAAATGATAGATCCATTCTATGTAGGAGAAGGCTGCTGTTTTTTATGCTTTCTATAGGCATAGTTATGTCATTGTTAATCTTTTACTTTTGATTTATTATTTGTTTTAATAGGACATTCAACAAATATCAAAAAGGACATCCATGTATATCCATAACTGCCTTAAGTATTTGAAAATTTTGACCTTCTATTAATATTTGCAGGAGAAACTGAAGGAAAGAGAGCGAGAATTGCGGAAAAGGAAAGAGAGAGAAGAACAAGAAATGGAAAGGGTGCGACTAAAAGTTCGCAGGAAGGAGGCAGTTGCATCTTTTCAAGCTTTGCTTGTGGAAACAATTAAAGATCCGCAGGTATATACATTTATCTAAAAATTTATGTCTAGATGATACAAGACTAAAACAACTATAGTTTTAAATCTATTTATATGTACATTGTATAACCATCTGTATAGTTTCATGATATGAGATCTGTTGTAATCTCATTTGCTTTTGTTTCCTTGTTTTATAATTTTTTTTTTTGGTTAGTTTTATATTGTCGGCCATAGAAGATGCATAAATAATTGAAATATAGTAAACATTTGGATATGCTAAAATGTAAGATTTATCCGTCAGGCTAGGTAATATGTTCAACTTACTTATCCTGTATTGGTTTTATCACTTTAAATATCTCAGGCTGTAAGCAATAAGTTTCCTAATTGGTTTTCAGTGCAAAAGACAAAGGCGTCAAAAAAAAAAAAAATTGAATACCAGGAAATATGGCCTTAATGTGATGTTGAATGAATCAGGACTTTATTTAAGTTATAATAGATAACCAAGCCTTTCCTAGTATATGTTAATGTTTCAATCATGGCATTTGTAAACTAGAAAAATATTCACTCATTAGTGTATGTCTGTACGTATGTATTATTATTATTAAAAGAAATTCCTGATACATAGATGAGGCTCCCGTCTACAATGCTGTTGGATGCAACTAATTTCCCACCTTCTCCTTTGAAGATTATGTTTTAAGCTTCTAATATTTATTAGACCAATCTGCTTAAAATGCTTGGTTGTTTTGGTTGGCACGTTTGGAATTTGTCAATTTGTTCACTTCTTGCTTCTGTTGATCTTTCTAGGCATCTTGGACGGAGTCAAAGCCTAAGTTGGAA
This sequence comes from Adansonia gregorii, assembly GCA_038382025.1. Lineage (NCBI taxonomy): Eukaryota > Viridiplantae > Streptophyta > Magnoliopsida > Malvales > Malvaceae > Adansonia > Adansonia gregorii. The sequence continues at coordinate 6,364,773 of JBBYHO010000001.1, read as the reverse complement.
AAGGATCCTCAAGGACGTGCAGCGAATCCTGATTTGGATTCATCTGATATGGAGAAACTCTTCCGTGAGCACATAAAGATGCTGTTTGAGGTAATTTTGCAACTACATGTTATCAGTATGGTGGTGAATTGTAACATTAATTGCAGTTCTGCTACTCCCATTTACAGTTACTGCTAAATAATAGCTTTCTTATGGTAGTTCTTGTAAGCCAAAGTAGCAATATGGGTGTTATCTTAGCATGTGTGATGAAGATGAATATATATAGTCTAATTTTCAGAGATAGGGTTTAATTCCTGTGTGCTTTTTGTGCATCTCGTATAAGCTAGTCAACAGTAAGAGCAAGCGGTTGCATGTGCTATGAATTCATTACGAATTTTGTTCGACTCCATTGAAAGACAGGTTGAGGTAGGATGGTCCACCTTTTTTAGAAGTTCAACTTACGGGCAGTGCTTTTAACTTCCAAGTCTGTAAATTGCTAGTCTGTTCCTTTTGATTTAATACAAGCAGAATGAGAAACATGTAGGGATAAACTGATGATCTCATGAGCTAAAGGGCAAGTTTTGTTGATCTTCTAGTTTGGAATCGAGATCTAGTTGATATTGTTATTGCTTTGTTTTAATGAAATAATTCATAAAATCTAGGTAACTTCCATTTCCATCTAATTAGTATCCCTTAAAAGTTACTGGTATGTACTTTTTTGCACCTTGGATTTCCTTGAATCGACAGGATGTTATTTAACTGTAGCCTATAAGATACCTGGTTTATGCTAAAATGCAACATATGTTCTGTTTGTTTACTCGTCGAAGAATGGACAGAATGGGATTTAACTGTAGCCTCTCTGATGTATGGCCAGCATATTTATATTTTTCTGATTCTTCATTTTTCTTGAAGCACTTATGTCCGATGCATGTCCAGAAGTGGGTATGGGGATATGATTTTTAAGAATCCTCCAGATACATAGAAATTTTTTGAAAATTAAATATATCTGTGATGGACACATCTATATTTGACACTCGCACCCGAGTCCGAGCAACACAGCAGCATAATACATTAATTTGATTCTTTTGTTACTTTTTAAGTGATTAATGCATTCTTTTTCAAGGGCAACAACTTTGAATATGAACTTTTATTTCGATTCTATCTCGCATTTTGTAGAGATGTGCGAATGATTTCAGAGCTTTGTTAGCCGAAGTCGTAACTCAAGATGCGGCTGCTCAAGAGACCGAAGATGGTAAAACGGTCCTTAATTCATGGTCAACGGCCAAACGGCTTCTGAAGCCGGATCCGAGGTATAACAAGATGCCGAGGAAAGAGAGGGAACCAGCGTGGCGCCGATATGCAGAGGATATGTTGCGGAAGCAGAAGTTGGCATTAGATCAAGAGGAAGAGAAACAAACTGATCCAAAAGGCAGAAGCTCTGGTGGTGATTCGGGAAGATTTTCATCAAGTACAAGGAAAACTCGGCAACGGAGATAAGCTTGTTTTCGTGGTAAAACTAGGCATTTGTAGAAGTTACTGATTTTTGGTATACATACATATATATATATATATATTTACGACTCAGGCTCTTATTTAGTTTTTCCCTTTATGGTATTTGCTGCTGAATGAAAAAGGTTCAAAATATATATATTATATTCACATTCACCCCTATGTTTATCAGATAATCTATGGACCCATTGATTTCTATTGTTGCGTACAATGGCGGACATTTTCAGTAATCAGAATTTGTTTCTTAGAACCGTGAGGTAGCCTCTCTGATCATTATATAAATTTAAATTAAACAAACTAATCCTTGTAAAACTCAGGTTTGGACGGGCTTTTATTAAGCCTTTTCATGGGGTAACAGTAATTTTGGATCATTAGGGTTTAATTTGGGTCAGAATAAAATTTTTACTGTTTGTTTTGATTTGATTTGATTGATTGTTTGTAAAGTAAATTTTTAAATTTAATTATAAATATTAATATAAAAATATTTTTAATATTATTTTGAATTAAATAAATCTGGATAAA
>JBBYHO010000001.1:6315503-6351938 GCA_038382025.1 Adansonia gregorii | reverse complement strand
AATAAATTAAAAAGTAAATTACTCTAAATCTAACATTTTACTTTCATGGAAAAAAAAATAAAAGGAAAGTAATTTTATTTTTTAATTTTTTTTCTTCCATTGAGTTTAATAGAGAATTAATTATGCATTCGACATTTGAATTAAAAACAAAAAAAAATTGAATTGGTACGTAAAATTTAAAAATTTACATTATTTACTTTGATTTCATTTACAAAATTGCGACACACACACATACGCATAGCTATATTTACGTATGGGTCCTAATAGTGCATAAATAAAATCTACTAGCACATATTTCAATTTTATTATTTTTATACAAAAAATAATAAAATTAAACATTGAACCTTCAACAAATTAAATTTATGCAAAATGAACGAACTTTATTGTTTTTATTTATTTTTTACTATCTTTTTAATGCGATACTCCACTATCTCCAGAAGTAGTTCAAACGTTGGACCAAAATCCCCAAAATGATTCTCCTAAAACCCTAATGCAACCCCCCATCCCCTAATTTTTTACAGATTTCGGAAATGATTAATGGTAGCGATGATGATGCAGCAGCCGCAGCAGGCGACACAGCCGAACGCTCCACCTCACCCTCTTCCTTCCGACTCTTCACTTAGATCCCCTACACCCACTTCCACACAATCCCCTCTGCCTCTCCCTCACCGTCCACGTCAGACCCTCGAGCATGTTGCGGTTCCAATCTGCGCCGCCCATCCTTCCGGTGAGCCTCTCGTAGCCATGGGGACCACTTCTCTTCCTCTCGCCAGGGTTAGACTATCCGATATTTCTCCCTATGATGGTGCCCCTTCTGCTACCTATGTGAGGGCGGTGGAGGCTTTTTCGGGTTCTTTGATGCGACATAATGCGGCGGTTATTGAGTTTGGGAACGAGGATGCCGCATTAATGCGTTGCGGCCTGGAAGCCGCGCGTTTGTACTTTAGGAGTAGGGTAAATACTGTTGGAAAAGGAAGCCGTGGGGTTTATATGTATAGGGCTGGAAGGTATATGTTTTTTCCATTTGCTCTCTTGAAAAATTTAATGCCTAATTGCTTAGTTTGTTCAAATGATTGCTTTAGTTTAGCGTGTTAGCTAATGCTTGTCTTTTCTCCGTTTAACAATAATTACTTTAACTCGAGCTTATTGCTAAAGCTCGAAGGAAATAGAAACCGCATTTGACAATCACTTTTCTTGTGCGGTTTTATTATATCTCAATGAATTAGATTGCTTATCCAGATCTATGAAAACCAAGAATATTGTATGAAGAACTCAAATTAACCCCCCCTCCCCCCCAAAAAAAAAGCTTGTTTGTGTACATCTTCTCTCTCGTTTCTATTAGCATGCAATTTTGCAGCTTTTTTATTAATAACTTGAAGGATATTTGGTATGGACCTTTAGTTCAATCGTTTTTACACAATAGTCGTGCCCTTTGGTGTGGACCTTTTGTAATCACTTTTTTATTTTTTAATTTTTTCATCTAATTGTTTATTAGTTCTTGGCCAATTGTTAACAAATCATTAGCTTTCTCCTGGTAGGGCTTTGGAAGATTGGGACTCTTCTCCACCGTGCATGGCTGATATATTTAGGTGCATGGGGAAGGCAGCTCGTGTTGCTTTATGTGCAATAGCAAGGCACCTTCGTTTGCAAAGCGAGTAAGGATGGTGATGGTGGATTATCATAGAATTATTATTTTGCTCTTATTTGTTTTTCTGACTTCCACCTTGTAAATGATACCAAATCATAAAATATGTCTTATACAGTGTGTTCAATCATTTACTTGATGATACTCCATTACCTGCTAATGAGGTGTCTTCATCGGTGCTTGTTGCAACCTACTCTCACATGTCTTTGCAAAATGGAAAGGGGGCTATCGGAGGAGGGAAGCTAGGAGCGACTAGTGAAGTCGAGAAGGGTTTATTGAGATTGATTTCTTCAGATGGTCCTGGTCTACAGGTCTCTTTATTTTCCTTTTGGAAAAGTAAAAAATGGAAAAAACTTGATTCTTTGATGTAGATATTTTTTTGTTAATCAAGTACTTTCTTCTGAATCTGATACTTTGCATATATATGATTGTGTAAACACAAACACATGTAGAAGTAGGAAATATATACTTACATGCATATTTGTATGCACAATTTGTTTGGGATGTTTGATTATATGATCTTTTGGGCATATCTATTAAATATTTTCTGCCTTAGGTTTGTGACCCCAACGGTCGTTGGTACCTGGCAGATGCTGGATTGGCTCCTGGGGATATGTTGCTCATTACCGGTAAGGCCCTTAGCCATGCCACTGCTGGTCTTCGTCCTGCTGCCTCCTATAGGGCTGCTCCTGAGTACCTGTCGGGTGTTAATAATGGTGGCAGGTAAATTTAGTAATTTCTGTTCATGCTTTGCTTCTAATGTGATGGTGAGTTGTACTTGTTGACTAAAGTGAGTAACACTTTTCAGCACTTGGTGTCAGGACATCGCTTGCATTTAGGCTCATGCCTCAAGGCAATGCTATATTAGATTGCTCTCCAGTTGCAGCTGCTGGTCATGTAATTCCACAAAGCTATGTACCAATATCCGTTAGCCAGTTTATGGATGAACTCTCAGCTGAAGAAGATATAGTGTGCAATCGTTCTGATAATACTTGTGTAAGTCCTGACTTGTAGCATTTCAGCAATCATTCTCGGGTGGAAAAGTAGAATATAGACAAAAAAAATGAAACTGATGGTAGATAACCCTCAATCTTAGTTAATGTATCTTTTCTTTTTAACTGATTTTAAGGTGTTGAAAATAGTCCTCTGGAGAATTTGAAAGCTGATTTAATGTATAAAATTATGCTGCACCATCCTGGGTTGCTCATCTACTTATTTAGGAAATCAATGTTTGACTTTATTTATTTATTTATTTATTTGGGAAAGGTTTTCAAATACATGTGGTGGTTGATTGAAAATGACTTTTGATGTGTTGATTTACATTTGATTTGTTCTTGAGTTTATTGAAAACCTTTTCCCGATTGCACAACTTTTTCCTCTTTTCTAAAAACCCTACTTTATTTTTGTTGCTTGCATATTGCAATTTTTAACTTCATATTTTGGCTGCAATTCTTGTTAGAAAACCTTATTATGAATTGTGGATTCCCAGGGAGCTCGAAACAATTTGAATAAGCAGCCTTCTTTAAGAAGTGTTCTGTCAGACCCCTTGTCGTAAGTTGTCTCAATTTCACTCATTTTTTGTCTTTTCCTTTGGTTAAGCTATTTGTATCCTTTTCAAAGCTTTGTTTGAATGTATAACTAGCATGTCTTAGTATTGAATGAAATTGTTTATAACCGTAACATGAGTAAATCAACATAATTAAGTCTTTTTTGAAAGTTCCCACCCCTGTTTTCCCTAGTCTTTACCTCCATCTTTGAACTGGGCATCTTCCATGAACTCACATCTTTTTCGAGGGTTTTTCTAGGCTATTCTTCCCTATGCATGATAGACCTTAAACATGCTATTCTCATTTTGTGCTTAACTGGCACTTCATCCACCTTTTATAGGATGAATTGTCCTTTCTAAGCCTTTTGAAATGCAGTGAACCTAGAAATTTGTATAAAACTAGTAAGACGAAAAAAAAACATTCATGTTGATACCTTTCACTTTGCACGTATACCATGGAATGAATGCTCTATTGATCTATTTTGTCTATTTCTGCATGATACACACAAATACATACATGTAGAGCTTTTTCTTTTTCTCATAATTAATTATAGATAGTAAAACCTCATTCGGATGTATATCCAATGACTTTTAATATCATTTTCAACTTCTTAACCTTGTTTAGGAAGATTGGGTCAATTTTATTTCTTTCTCGTGAAAAAGATACATGTATGCTTTTATTATTGTTTCTGAGGTTTCCTTTCAAGAAAGTTGCTTTCATGCATTCTCTATGATACTTAATGTATCATTTCCTTTCTTTTGTTTTTGATTTGTTCTTTTTTTTGGGTTAGTGGTGCATTCCTTGAAGATGCTGTGGTTGTTTCTTGCGGACATTCATTTGGTGGTCTCATGCTGAGGAGGGTCCTTGATATGGTAAGCACAATATAGGTGACTCATTGTTTAATCGTAGGATGAGTTACAAACTAGAGGTTGAACAAATTGTTTGAAAAATAATAATAATAATAATAGCACCAGCATCTCCATGCTTTTTCAAAAGCTTGCAATGCTGTTTGGCCAACCACTAATGACACTTTTGTTCTCCAAAAAGAGAGCAAATGAGGGGGAGCCCGTAGACCAAGGCTAATGCCTATTAATTTGAAATTTAACCGATAACTCAACCCTCTAGATATGCCAGGAGGCAGTTGCATTTCATGTGTTTGAGGAAAAAACTAAAACCTTTTGAGCCAAAAGATTTTCATTTTTTTTAGAATTTGCTCTATTTTTTATGGAAAGAATTTTTAAGGTACAAGTTAGATAAATGATTGTTTGTTTTCTCAAATATGTAGGTATGTGAGCACACCAAATCCGGCCTTATAGAATTATGTATCTGTTGGTGAAATTGAACAATTTTTAGTACCTCATGCATTTTTAATCACCTTGAAAGTCTACTTAAGTCTATAGTTAAAGAATGGGGTTGAATTCTTTTTTTCTTTAATGGCTAACAAGGGAGTGAAATTCTAATTGGGCAAATCTGGAAACTCGTATAAATATTAAAGGAGTTAAATATAAATCAGAAATATCATGAGAAGGTCTATCAAGAATTTTTGAAGGAAAGGGAGATCTTGCAGTTTTGTGTCTTATGGAGGCTGGTTTATGAGCATGCATTTATTATTTGTTTATATGTATGCTTGCACAAATACATGTGCTTAAAGTTGTTTGCTTTTATTTAATTCCCTGACTAGATCACTGCTGTTCTGTATACTGAGGCTTATCGTTATAGGATAATCACTGCTGTTTCCCTTTCATACTGTTTACAATGGATTTATTACCTTTAGATGGGAAGAGACAAGAACCATAACTACAATTGTTGTTTGCATCACAGTCAAGATGTACGCTCTGCAGTGCAGACATTGACTCTGGATCTCTGATCCCTAATATTGGTACTTTCTGATAGCTCTATTAATTTTCTCCCGCCTTTTGTTCGTTGTTTTGCTATGTTCCCTTTCATTCTGTCTGACTTCTATTCCCCACTCTTTTCCTTTTTGAGCAATTAGATTCCTTGGCTGTGTGTTTCTTTCCTTTTTTTTTTTTTTTTTCTTATTTCTTTCTTTTTTTCCCCCTTCATCATATTTTCACATTTGTCCAACAGCTCTAAGATCTGCTGCTGCAGCCGTGAAGCAAGAGGATAATCGAAGGCTATTCCATAATGCTGCTCTTCGTAAACGACGAAAGGAAATGGGTGAACAAATTGATTCATCAAAAAGATCGAGCAGGGTATACTCTCAGTAAATTTCTTCACATACAGCATGCATAGACTCTCGTAAGCTATATCAAACTAAGTTCTTTTGTAAATAGAAATGGGGGACATAGATGCATGATGTTCCATATGGGCAAAAACTATTGCTAGAATTTACAAAGCTTAGCAGGGCAGCTTCAGTTATTTGACTCATTTTACTTAGTTGTGCCAAACAAAACAAACATTGATGTAATTTCTGAACATGGGCATTAGTTATGAATAATGATTGATTGCTGCAGTGATGCATCTTTGGGAACTTCCTAACATGTAGGATTATTTCTCAACATAGGCATTAGAAGTCAGATGGGATAAGCTTGGGTATTGATTGTTGCTTTGGAATTTGAGTTCTTAATGACTTATGAAACGAGTGTGAAGCAACAATTATTTGGTCTTGGAGATGTTTGAGAAAAAAAAAAAAAAAAGAAGGAATATTTACAGTGAATATGATTCACAATGTTTTTTGCACTTGCGTTTAACTTTCCAAAGGTAATTTGTTAGGGAGTTCTTTTTTTTTTTTTCTTCTTTTGGAACTTCAAATCTGACACTCATCAAATACTTTTCTGAAGGAGAACGGAGAGGTTGGTGCTGATGATGGGTTGCATAGGGGTGTGCAATATCCATTTTCAGTGAACGAGAAGGTGTTGATTAAGGTATGCATTTTGCCATGAGTTCGTTGCAAAATTTTGATCCATGACTTTTCCAACTTAAAATTTAGATTGAAAATTGAAATGGAGTGTACACTGATTGTATAGGGAAACAGGAGGACACCAGAAAAATTTGTTGGAAAGGAAGCTGTTATTACATCCCAATGTCTGAATGGCTGGTGAGTTGGCTTAATCCAAGATCTTATACATGCAGAAAACTGTGTCTAGCATTCTTGAATCAAACACATTGATAGATTCAGTTATGAATTAAGTGGAGGCCTTAAAAGCTCAACCAACTAGAACCGCTTAACTTGGTTGGCTTGAAACCCGATCCAATCCAATTAAAACTTAGCTGAACCTAAAGTTTGTCCAAATCTTAATGTTTTAAAGTTTGAAGTGGCATGAACCTGAAATAATAAATGACATTGACATGAACTGGCTTTTAACACAAAATGGCCTGGATTCCAGGTCCAAATCCAAAAAATGAGTCGAAATGCAGTCTAAGATGACTGAACTACAATCTAATGTGATACAGGATGGTTTAGGGGTTTAGGGTTTATGATAACAATAATCTAAAATTCTTAAGAAAATAATGAAAATTGAATAAAGAAAAGATAAACAGAAAAAGAAAAGATATCCTCTGCTTCACAAATAGGTTTCTGGATTGCATCAAACAATCAAGAAGAAAGAAAACCTAAACATCACACTAGGGTTCTATAGGAGTCATATGTTAGGTTGATTGCATCGCAAAAATCACAAGAGCAATCATACTGAAAACCTCTTCATATCATAATCTGACTTTTAAAAGAAAGAGTACTTTTATATTTATATAGTCTACTAGCCTACTACGAATACCCTAATACCAAAAGAACTAAAACCCCTACCCCAAGTAGGACTTTTAAAGAAAATACTTGAGACTCCTAATAAAAATGCTGATAAACTTGACTTAAAAGCAGAACTAAATAGGGTAAGATAGCAAACTAAGATACCAAATCCTGATGTAAATGGAAAACACCAAATACCACCCTGGATTTATAAAATATTACAATCAAGCCTCATAAAAGAGTGACAAAATAAAATCTTTTAGCTTACTTGGGTTCTGGGTCATGCTGTTTTATGGTGAAGCATAACTTCTTTTTCAATTTCCTTAGAATTTTATTTTTAATAAGAAAGTTTAAGTTTTAAAAAGGCAATATGCGTTGCCAACGTTTTGGAAAAGTTAAGTACAAGATAAAAAGATAATAAATTTTATTTCCTACACTTTACTTCTATATATTATTTTCTTTTACCTCCACAAAATTTATATTATGGTAAGATGACTTTTTTCCCCCTAAGGTATGCATTGAGCGTTTACCTCTCAATTCAGTCATGAACCTCTGTTATGTTTTGTTATCGTTCATTTTTGTCTAGTTTAACTGTTGTCTCCTTTTTGATCATGAGGGAAAAAAAAAAAAGAAAAAAAACATTTAGTAAACATGCCTGGTGAGTGTCCCCATGCTTTCATGACATTCTTGCAGGTATTTGCTTAAGATCATCGGCAGTGGTGAGAATGTCCGTCTGCAATATCGTTCTCTGTGTAAGATCTCGAACCCTCAATCAATTGAAGATAGATGTCCTTCACAACCGATTCAGAACAGTAGCTCATAGATGTAATTACTTTTTACTCACGCCACAATATCTCAATACCTAGAGGAAGAGTGAGCTTGTCCGGCTGCAAGAGTGGTGTAATTTGCTTTTTTTTTTTTTTTTTGAGTATATACTATTGCATTTGAATGTTGTTTATTTATCCAGGAAAAGAAAAATATTTGACTCTCGGTATCATGTAAGAAAAGTTACTGTATAGAAATAGGAACTATGGAAGAAGTATAATACGACCATTGCTTGCATGTTACATAGAGGATTGACTATCATGTGGTTCTGGCATGTCATATTTATTATATTATTTTCGTATTTGTTAAACATAGCATGTTTGTATCGCAATCTCGTGTTCAAAATTACAATGTCTATTAACCTCATGCACGTGCGTCTTGCATTGTTAGGGCCTGTCTTTGGACTTTTGAAACATATTAGTATTAAAAAATAATTTTTATGTTATTATATTATTTTTATGATTAAATTTAAATAATAATCTGAGTTGGGTTGGATTGGTTCTAATTATAAAATCCAACCTAACTACTTGGTTTGCTTTCTGATGGTTGGATTTGACAATTCGTGTATTCGTATATTGGATCTTATCATAATTATGTTTAAAGTATTTTATATTTATATAAAGTTGGATATATTAATAATTTATATTATAAGATTTTTATATGTATTTGTATTATATCGTGTTATATTTATTTATTTCATATGTTTTATATTTTTGTAATCGGTCTTAAAATTATTAAGATTATCGATAGTTCCACTTCTCTGTTAAACCAACACAAGTGGATCAAGTTTGTTTTGTTTTGGAAATTGGGTTGGAGCTGTTTTGTTGCCACGAAATTACAATAATAATGGAATAAGAATATTTTAAAATAAAAATATTTAAATACTTAAACATAACATGATTATTTTAATCCAAAACGATCAAAACATATATAAAAAATAAAATAGCAAATAAATTGAATTTTGTGTTTAATTTGATTTAGATAATGATATTTGATAAATTTAAGATAAATTATAACATTTATAATCTTATTTATGTTCTCGAATTACCTTTAAATTATGACTTAATTTGTATAAACAATAGCAAATAAATATGAAGAAAAGAGGAGGAAGAAGGGAGCTAAATACGAAGGAAGGCAACTATTTTTTTGTCCTAATAATACCATAACCACAGACAACATATGTCCACTTCCACCACGCATTGAGTTATTTGTTTATTATATTAAAATAATAATAAATAATCACGGGATCATATATCATAAATAATACAAAATACAATTGGCATTATCATGTGAATATTCATCACATGAGCTACTTACTGTCGTTGTACGTTGACATACAATGGCAACGAAAACCAATGTCGGTTTGAGAAAACCAACCGAAACCGCCCCACGGTTTTCCTCATCGACACCCTTTGGCCTTTTTCTCCCACCAACCCATTTCTCTCTTTTTTTTATTATTTATTTCTCTCATGTATAGTACTATTTCCTTTTTTTTTTTTCCAATTTGGCTGGACTAATTTTTAGTTAAGATTTGTGTTTTCTTTTTTGGGGTTAATATGTAATTTGTATCTGAATTATATGTCAGGTTGATTCGGTATTTTAAAAAGATTATAATTAAATATTTCAATTTATATTCTGTCTTATTCGCTTTAATTTTACTAATAGTGGAAAGAAGAAAACATTTTTATTTTTATATAAAAACAAAAAGACAACTATAGACAATCTTTGAACAGGTCTCTTTGTAAGAGACAATATACGCTGTAATGCAAGATTATTTACTTTCCAAGTTACTTTTCAATAGGATCAAGTAATCATGCATTTTCTTAAATCAAAAGAAAAAAAAAAAAACGTAGTATGAATCTTCTTTGCTTCAACTAGATTTCTTTAAAGATTGAACTATTTACCCGACTTAGAATCAAACTTGAATAAAAAAGATAAAAAATAAAATTACAATGGGATACAACTTATGGATAAGTCTTGGATAACCTGCTTGTATCAACAAGTGTACAAAGAATTTCAACAAAATCTTGGCAAAGTTCCATTGTAACAAGGGGTAATGGCGGTGTTATGGCTAACCAACCTCGACATCTGACCCTTCATTTCCTTGCATGCTTTCTCCAACTCCACCACTCTCCATTGCATCTTCTGCAAATTGAGTTTCATATCTTCAGTCCCTTCTGAAAAGCTCTCCTCTGATGAATCTATGCCGTCTTTGAACAAGATCATAGGGGAGTTATTGCAATGGTTGCCTTTGGGACTACTCTGATACAAAAACCCAATATTTTGGGGTACTTTGGATTGCTGTGACATAAGTGCTTGAACAGATATATTTGGTGGGATTCTGGGATTCTTGGCAAGCTCTTTGCTTGCTTCGAAGGTCAGCTTTTCATAATTGAGGCATCTGCAAAGCCTTGATCGGTCCTCGAAAGAAAGTGTAGGATGGGACTGCAATAGCCATCATCAACATGAACTTATGAATTTACTTGATTAACATTCATTATTATCATAAGCAAAAGAAAATAATGATTGCTATTGATTCCTCCTTAAGATTAAATCAAAGCAAATTAGAGGGAAAATGAGATGAAATAGTTACCTGAAGATAGAAATCAATAGCTCTATAGACCCCATCAAAGCAATCTCTTGCAGAATCTGGTAAACTCTCAGCAACTGCAAGAAATTTCGAGATGTTGAGGTTCTGATCAGGGGATATTTCTCTCAAGTACTTATCGATTAATCTTCCAAGCTTGTTCATCTTCCGTGAATTCACCCCTTCACTGTTGACAAATACTCTAATCAATCTTATTACAAGGTTGACATCATAAACACCCCTGTTATGTCCAGATATCAGTAAGTCATCGACAGTTGCTTCATCAAGATTCTCACCGATCAATCTCTCCAAGCCTGACCTATAATCTTTGCCGAGGCTAAAACCAGACACAACTCTCAGTACCCAGAATAGTTTCCTGCAAGAAAATTTGGTTTCCCCAACAAGGATGACCCCATGAACAGCTGTGTCAGCCAGGCCACTGTATTCAGATTTTGAGTTTGGCGAACCTTGAGGTCTACTTTTGAGGTAACGGAGAAGGAACCTTGTGAGTGTAAAACTGTTATTTTGGTTCCCATAAGCACCCAAATTCCTGATGATTTTCTCAATAATCATTGGACTTAGTATCGTCAAGTCATCGAACCACCAATCCTTGCCTGATTTAGGACTGGTTGACTGATCAGGAGTGGGTTTCGATGTTGAAGAGAATCTGAAACCATAACTTGTTTCAGGAGAAGATGAAGAACAAGAAGAAGAAGAAGTGATGAAGTTCATATCTGAATTCTGAGCAATCTTTGCCAACAGTGCAAAAATGAGCTTTTGGATTAGACCATATGAATCTGCATACGAAAAGAATGACTCACAGCTCTGTAGGCTCATAATTATATCCTTCCAGGACCAATAAAACATTCCTTCAAGGAATTTTTCTGTTTGTCTTAAGAGATTGTTGGTTGAAAATTTCTCAGTCATTCCGAGAAAAAAGGCACAACAATAAAGAAGGGGCACATTTGAAACTGTGATTTCAACTCTACCATTGCTGTAACAGAATCTTGAAACTTGCTCAAATCCATCTGGACCTCCAGGAAAATCATTGAGTTCTATGTGGGAGTTTTCAACCTGGGTTCTTCTCTTTTGTTTCCTAATAATCTTCTTCAACCTTCCTGAGAAAGCTGATATAACATTCTGGACAGCAATGTTCAAGAAAACATATTCAGAAAACTAATTACTTCTACATATTAATGAAGGTAAAATGAAAAATAGAAATGAAAGAAATTACCCCATTAAGAAAGAAAGTTTGTTGATCATTAATGTGAATTCGAAGATTGATGACCTGAGGCATTGCTGATTTAATTTTCCGGGTTTCAGTTTTGCATTGAATGAATCCAAAGAAACAAATAAAGGAGGCTTTTTTGTTGGTAACGTGACAAAGGAGAAACACAGAAGGGTGCGCAATGACAGAAGAGGTGATTGAAATGAATATGTTTATACATAGAGAGTAGCCTTCAACAACTAGAAGTAGAAAATAGAAATAATTGAGAGAGCCATTTAGGCATGGATAAAATCAGCAATCTGATGCCCTATTGCCAAACATGCTCCGCGATGTGCGCTGCCAATATGCATATATATATATATATATATATGAAATATGTTTGTATTTCTCTGTGTCTGTGTGTGTGTATATATATATGATCTTGTCCACCCATACATACAATTTTGCCAAAAGGAATCCTACTAGACCATTAGAATAAGACAAAACCTTCAAAACCCTTCTATGCATGCATACAATAATTACAAATGTCATTTTCTTGCATTTGCAGCAAAAGGGGCTTAGAATCAAGTCTTGGAGTAAGAGATACATGTATCAAACCGTGAGCCAATAATTTAGTTGCAATAAATATCAAAGTTAAGAGAATATTAAAAACCATCATTTTTTTATTCAATGTGCCTAATTTCAAATGCATGCTTTTAAACTTGGATTTTCTCAAGATAAGTACTTGGTTTCAAACTGTTAGGGACATAACAGTTTGGAGACCTCTGTTTTTCTTATTCAATTAAGATACAATTTGCTGGGTTGATTTGTGATCCAGAAGCTCAAAAAGACGCCTTTGAAGTTTAATTCTGATTAAATTATAATGAGCAGTGGCGAAACTTATTAAAAGTGTACCCAATCATTCTGGATTTCATGGCTAAATTTGGAACATAAGATGCTTATTTGGTCTATTATTTTAACCATTTCTATACCTGTTCTTGACAGGTCAAAGTGTACAGGATATATATAAGTTTAGACGTTGATGAAAGTGAGACAAAAATTAAGGAGATAGATACAAACGAAAGAAATCTTCCAAATTGATAATAAACTTAAGAGATGTTCAACTTTTACTATGAACTGAAAATAAGAAACAAAACAGTGTCATAAGTAACTTCTCAATTCTCAAATCCCTGCAGCCCCAAATACACCCAAATTAAATCACTTGCGTAGTTCCCTTTAATTTTAACTGGACTCAGACTTGAACAAGACATCAGTACCGTAAATCCCAGAGCTTTGGACTTAGAGACAATCAATGAGGGTCGAGGTTGTCTGTTGAAGCCATCCTAAATTTCTGCACTAAAGCATGTGGAAGCAAAACCTGGTTTTCTGGTGTCACATTTATTGATGCGGAGTCGGTAAAGAGAAAAGGATGCCTTAACAGCCTGGCAGCAGTCCAGCGTTGATGGGGATCCCTAGCAAAGCACCTCATCAAGAAATCTTTCCCTGCAACTGACATGTCTTGGGGTATATCTGGTGTGTCCCGTGAGAAAGCAATCTTCATGGTCAAGTGTTCTGGATTGGTAACAGACGATTCCCATGGTGGTTCTCCAGTCATCATCTCAGCAAGAACGCATCCTAAAGACCATATATCCAAAGCAGCAGTGATTTTCCCATGCTGGACGGATTCAGGCGACATGTAATGTGCAGTACCTCGAAAACCTCCTGGCGGTGCGGCTTCTCGTTGTCCGGGTTCCTGGGCTAAGCCAAAATCAGCGATCTTCAAAGTACTAAGAGAACCCGATCGAGGAGAAGGATAAACAAGAATGTGTTCCGGTTTGATATCGCAGTGGACGTAACCTCTCTTATGAATATCGCGAAGCCCTTCAAGTATCATCTTCGTATAGCACTTGACATCGGATTCCGGTATTTTACCACCATATTTGTCGATCAAATCCAGAAGATTCCCACCAGCCGCGTAATCAAGAAACACGTTGCGATATTCCACGTGATATTTAACGCTCAAAGTAGCACCGAAGCATTGAACGATATTTGGGCAGCCAAGAAATCGTGGAAGGATCCTGCATTCCTTCTCAAGTGAGGCGCTAGGTGAAGGCGAACATTTAACAGCAAGTAACATCGGAACTGGCTTTATGATCTTCACTAAATCAACAAAGCCATAGGCTCCCACGCCAAGACCCTTCAGTTTGACCCATTCCAAGGTCGTCAGACCATAGCTGAATGATGCCGCTGAATCCATTGCCGTTCTCTCCAGATAATAATCAAACCCTTCGACTGAAAAAAGAACCGATCAACAACCAAAGAGAAAGCCACAGAATCGGACGAAAAAGAGAGATATGGAGCTTGGAGAAACCATAAAATCTAATGAGAATTTTTTCTTCAACGTACTGATATATATACACGCTTCGCAATGCCGAGATTTTGAGTCGGTTTATAGATGAATTTAACCAATTTGCCCTTCCTAATCCAATTAAACTCTAATTTCACCTCTCAAATTTCCATACAAATCCTGCTTGGTGTAGGAAAACTAGCTTTTTGGTAACGTCCATTGCGCCGCACGAAACCCTCAGTACAAATCTTGTGTATTGTCTTATTTGAAAATTTATGTATTTTTATTATATTTATATATTTTATTAGATTATATTTATTTTAATTTTGATATAATTTATATTATATAGATTTTGATAGTGTATTCGTACGTATTACAATATATTTTTTTGATTTTATATGTGTTATATTCATATAATAATGTCACATATTACTAAGCTTAAATATTCATTTTTACTACGTAATAAAATTATTTATTAAACATATTTTATGCTTTTAAAATCTAAGACATTTAAAAAAATGAAATTATTGAGTAAAAAACCCCCCCAAAAAATATAAATGAAACAACCCATGAAAACTTGTAAGAAGCCTCTGGGTGCTCCAATTTTGGATTATTTCAAATGATTTTATTACATATTAACAAATTACATAATATATATATTATCACATATTAATTATTTAAATATAAATATAATAAAAAAATAGATTTTTTAAAAACTTAATATGGACAAATACTTGTATTAAACAGATTATATTAATAATGCTTAAAAATGTAGTATTATATTTATTATATCATATTTATGTTACTTTCAAACATGTTAAATATGTTTATTAAACATTATATTAATAATGTATTGTATTTATATTTATTAAATATTATATTTTTATATTTTAAATATGAATATAATACATGTATTAATTTATTAGATTGATAATTTAAATTAAACAAAGTACGTCATATCTATATCATTTTCGTGTTTGTTAAAACATATCATATATGTATTGTAATGTATTTAAAATTATCAAAGTTTTTCATATTATATTAAAAAAATTTATACATTTTATACTTTTAAAGATATTCATATATTTATTTTATTTTAATTATTTTTCATGTTCTATAATCTTATTTTTAAGATCAACACTTAAGGCTCCCCCTCTCCAATTTTCTCCCATCACATTTTTATTTTAATTTTTTTTCAGAATCCCAATCACTGCAACCAACACCATATCGGCAAGCACTTCTAACCAGGAGAACCTGGGAAACTTTTGCTTGTCATACTAAGCCATGATAGTTCATGAATCATAAATCGAAATGAAAGTGTTACGCAAAGCAATGCTTAGTTCTATAGACAAACGTCTAAGTCCTTTATTCGTCTTAACATTGCCTACGATAAGATCAAGAACACTTGGAAATAGCATGACTTCAAATGCTAGGAGATTAAAATCAAGTTAGCTTGAAAACTGTTCCATTTCAAAATCTACACCAGCATCTAAATCGAGAAATACCAACAAACTGTAGAGAGTAGTCTCGGCTATCAATTATACTCAAGATATGCCAACTCAACTCAAAAGTTTCAATCAAACTGCCATATTCCCATCCCAAAAGGAGGACATATCAAGCAAGTTAACAAGACAACAGTTCTTCCTTTTCTCAGTAAAAATGCCTGCTTCGGTCTCTGTCACGGTCTCTACCCCATCCATAATCTCTATCTCGGTCATAATCATAATCACGGCTCCGATCCTTTCCCCTATCCCTCTCTTTGCTTCGACTGCGGCGTCTTTCCCTATCTTCGTGGTCTCTATTCCTGCTAATTTCTCTATCATCCCATTCCCTTCCCCTATCTCTGCTTCTTTCTCTCCCATCCCTGTCAATCACGCCTGCCAGGTAACTGCTTTTATTAAAAATTACAATAATTCAAACATCAAACACTGAAGAAGATTAAAACAACGAAATACCATGTTTTATTTATTTATTCATTTATTTAAGTAGAAAAAAGGAACACGTTTTCTATTTCTGAATTTACATCGGGTTGAAATTGTTTGACCTTCAGGCAATTTCACGATTATATTAAAATACATGATACGATAAAACAATAATCACTAATTTTATATCAACTCCTATAATAGTCCGCAGTTCAAAGTTAATCATAGATTAATTTTAAGAGCATTTCTTCTCATAGATTGGTTAGAACTTCCATATCATTCTCCTTCTATGCTTTTATTTAGAAACTCATACTCTATATTCACTGCAAAGGTTAGAGTGTGGTTTGATCTAAACCTTTACAAAGTCATACGTATATGTTACCGATTTGTTTGTAAGCATTAAAGTAAAAATTGGGTTAATCTAACAAAAAATATTTACAAGGATTTATCTGGTTTGGTACAAGCAGAAAGAAGGAAATCAAAATTCTCGTTTTGCTTTTATCACTTTAATCACTCATAGACAATAAATAAATAAATAGGCACAGCCCTTCAATGTCTACACGCATAAAACAATAGGTAAGTTTTAGAAGCAAATCCTAAGTTGAAATTTTCTCCTCTTAAAAGTTTAGATCTGCCAAGTATTCTATACCAACATAAAATTTTGGATGAGTATCTATCTGTCGTAAAGATGAAACGAAAAGTGGTTACTTGCTATAAGTTTTTTTTTTCTACAACATAATCCTTGGCCAAACTAATACCTTATATCTTTTACTTCGTCACTTCGATTAAATAGCCTTGACATATATGACAATCATTATCTTAAGACACCACATCCTGATATGAAACAGTTGTCAACATAATGAACACAATACCTAGTTCCTCAACCTCCCAGCCAGCGCGGCCTGAACCTGGTAGCACTTGTCCAGCTTCAGCTCGCTGTGTTTTTGCTCGGAACTTTTTCTTGAGATTGCCAAATTCATCATACATCTCACCATCATTCTGAGATTAAACCCTAATTACCATCAAATTCAGATATGTAATAAATTAAGCTTCAAGTAATTATAACGGAGATATATTTTACTTCTTCTGCCTCACGTCGACGTCTCCTCGTTTCCTCTATCTCTTCTTCATCAAGTTCCTTGTAACCACCACCACGTCCTCCTCTATTAAGCACAGGTTTAGTGCAAATGTAAGAATCTTTGCACATAGCAGTAAAAATCAAAGGACAGAATGTGCAAAAACGTGGTAAAACTGCAGTAGAATGGCATAATGGCATAAAAAACTTATTAGGATTTCACTCTACTTAGAAAAAGCATATTAAATGACTCAAATCCATGAGGTGGAGGGAATCAAATGAAAAAAAAAATGTAGTGGGGAAGCAAATCCAATGCTTTTATAATAAATTAATTAATTAGTTGAAGAACACCATAACAGCACATAACAAAAATGCCTATACAGTAACAGCGCTTACCCCAGAGCATCAATACAGAATCAGGAAATACTGTTTACAAGGATTAAAATGCACGGAGTTGAAGAATAGATGCAATTCAGGTAATAAGAGGAGACTACTTTTCCTTTCATTTTGCCCTTCAATGAAGTGAATGTCTAAGTAACTAAATTTATGAACCTTTTTGCTCCATGTCTTGATTGTAGATAGCCACTGGCAATTACATATTCTAATAAGTTCAAATAATAGAAATGGGTTGCTAAGGGGAAAAGATGGAACAACCTTTAGAATGTTAGATACCAGTTGTACCACCAAAACTCAATCAAGCCAATAGAAATAGGATCCAACCTAGCAAATTAATCCCTTAGTATCATCAAATTTTCCATTTACATGAGAACTAAAACAGAAGCGAACATATTGAAAAACATATTCAATAAAAATGACAGAAGACATATTTTCCAACACATTTACTAAAGTGCAGAGGAAGAAAGTACTGAAAGGAATTCACAGGAAAGAAGAGAAAAAAACTGACTACCAATATCAAGGAGCGAAACTAGATGTAGAGCAAACAAAATTCAAAGCATAACACACTTGTTTCTAAAAGAAATTCAAGAGAGATACTTAAAATAAACAAAAGAATAGTTTGTGTTACAGACTGCTGTAGTGTCCTGTAATCATGAATAAAATTTGTTAACCATGTAAGAGATGAAGTACATGCAAATAGGAGAATTGGCTTGTTTAATGGAATAGCTTGTTTAGTGGAGTTTTCTTTTAGTTTCCACCTCCTTCCAGTAAAGGAGGCATCATACAAGTTCCTTTTTTAAAAACAATGGATCAGTGAGAAAAGGTAAATGCATTTCTAAGAAAGCGAAGCCACGTTTTAGCAACTTTATATGAACTGGGAATGTGAATATTGAAAGGAAGTGTGTCATGCTTGATTGACAATAGTATACGCAAAAATATCACTAATGTTGATGAAATATGGTTCTTAGCTTTCTCAAAGTACAACTAAAACTCAAAAAAGATAGAAGGTACCAAAGAGAAATTATATTTTAGCGAGAAAGGGATTAAGAGAGGAAAAAATTATTAGTAATGCCCATCCAAAACCAAAAGGTAAATCAGAGAAACAAAAAACACTTGTAAAATTAAAGGAAAAATGATTTATTCATACCATATTAAAGGTCAAAATCAACTCTACGATACTCTCATAATAAGAATGAAATGAAGCAAATGATAGAGCTACACAAAAGCAACATCAAAAAGTAAATTGGCTATACAAAGATGAAAAACCAAATTTTCAACAAAAATATCCTAAAGATTGTAATTTGCATCTAAGATTAGCATATATCAAGTACTTATTGTATACCTCACACCACCCTCATTGTGACCAGGTTTATTAGTGTTGCAAATATTGCATTTTGTACGCTTAGCCCAGTTGATGTTGCCACACCTGTTACACAGTAGTTCAAAGAACTGACATGAATAATTCAGAACTTAAGATGGCTTTGCATTCAAATATAAAAACATGCTCATTTCTTAACATTTATACAGTTTAAGTGTTAAGAAGTTTAAGACATCAGACAAAGCACTCCCGGTGGTTAGGAAAAATTTTGAGTAGTCAATGTAGCAGAAACAATTTGCATAGTCCAGCAAAGTATTAGAAGCATCACTTAGCTTAGCTCAAGTGGTAAGAGAGGGAAGGTATTAGGGCAGAGATCTTAGTTTCGAGCAACAGATCCTCCTTTACAGCAGAAGAGAGAGACAGAGAGAGAGGGAGAAACAAAAAGAAAATCTTGACTTGCAGTTGCAATCAATGGTTCCTATTCAAATTCTTTGAGAAAGTAGCCAGAATTGCATCCCAACAGAAATGTAATGAAGAGGGACGTGCACTTATAGACAAACAAGGAGCTGCATGAACTTAAACACTGCCTGGGTTAAAGCAGAAACCTATATATACAAATGTGCCACCATGGCTTTATATTCCGCAAGGCTTCACAAAATTTAGGATTTTAGGTTTGGTATAAATTCTATAACTAGAGATAGGATTTAACAAGATTATGAAGAGATTAAGGACAGAGACCGAAAATCTATGCCTAAGATCACACAAGCACCAGAAAAGAAAATTCTCTTAAGAATTAGTAGTCATACATAGGGCAAGGCCAATCATTTGGGCCAAAAAGTCCACCAGTAGCACCTAATGCTCGGCCATGACTTCCAGAGTCAGGGGCACCACGACCCCTCCCACGACCACCAGCCCCTCCACCACCACCAGATACACCTGAAGGTCGAGCAGTTCCGCAGCGGTTGCATGCACCACGGAAGGAAAAATTCACATTGGAACAACTGCAACCAGAAAAAACTATATGAAGTATGTACATAACAATTGGAAAAAAAAATGTTACAAAAGAGCAAGAAGAAGCTGCTCACCAATATCACATCACAGACCTTGTATTTGGACAGAGCCAGTCTCCCTCCTGTTTCCACGTTTTTCCTGAAGCATCAACCCGACCTCTACCCCTTCCACCAGCCCCATTGATGTCCCTAGCTGCATCTTCCACCAAACCACCACCATCCCCAGCCACGGTTGGAAGATCTGCACCCGTATTACTGCTCTTACTCTCCGCCATAAAAACACCAATTGTGCTTCCATGAAAATCCTTGTTGTTAAACCATTCAACAGCAGCCAATGCAGCATGTGGATCCTCATAAGTAACTGTAGCATCTCCTTTCGGCTCATTTGTTACCTTATCTCGGTATAACCAGATCTTAGGTCGACCAGTTCGCTTATCTTTCTATAAAATCAGCAAAAACACAACAATAAGCAATAGAAAACAGACACAGCTACATAAATTTTGTTTTTTTCCATCAAAAGTTTATACCTTTATCAAGCCAATGGTTCCAAAATATTCGGCTAACATAGTTTCATCGGTTCCCTCAGGTAAATTACAAACATAGATGGAACCATTTGTAGGGGCTCCTTTTCCTAAATAGGTTGCCATTGTTTCTCCAAACTCATCAAAAGCCTCCTAGAAAGCTGTAAACAAAATTAAATGCTTATCTAAATTTATAATTACAAATAAATGTAAAAAAAAAAATTATTCATATCGCATGGTGGCATTAACAGAAATTATTACAAAATTTTATTATTACAACAGAGAAAAATAAAAAAAGATAGATCGCACCATTAATTAAAAAAAACTTTAAGCTAGATTCAAATTTAGGGAAAACAAATTAATTAAAATCGCAAAAAGTTAGGGCAATCAGGAAAAATAAGATAAAGATCTGAAGCCTAAAAATTAAGGGAAAGGAGACATGGTATTCTCACTGGCTGTGGAGGCGCAGGCGGCGGAGGCGGAAGATAAAATATGTAAAAGTGGTGACGGCGGTGGTTTTGTCGCCAGCGACACTGGTGGTTTCTTTTCTCTTCTTCGTTACGGTACGACTTATGAATGGATAGGGCTTCGTTCTTTTTTTTTTTTTTTTCCCCTTCAGTTACTACGAGCCCTGGCGTCCTTCGCTCCGGTGTTGTTATAAGTTAATTGAAAAAACGTAAACAAAAATGGGTGGGACTTCAAATTTTTTAATTAAATAAGTACTTGGTCTTCTTTTATTTGTATAGTTACTATGATCAATTCGGAAAACATATTATAGCTAAAGATTCAGTGCATTAAGCACGCAGTATTCTATTATTCATCAAAAATAATTAAATAACTATTAAAGTTGAAAATTTAAATTAAAAACAATTTCATATGGTATTCAATACGTGTATCTATACGAATAAAGAGTTAAAGTTGATTATTTATTCAACTTTTTGATTCACGAAATTGCTTAAAAAGAATTCAAAAATAGGATACGGTACATGAATATTCTTTATTTTTGGAATTTGGCATTTGAATAAATATGTAGCAATGAAACTATATGGTGAGCTATAGCTTGAAGCTCTCAACTTGAGTACGCTATCAGGTTTTTCTAAGCCTTGGTCACTGAATTGCCCAAAATCACTGTTGCCAGATCTGGCAAAAGAAATGGCTAGTTGCTCTTTTGGGAATTCCCTCATTTAAAAAAAGGGAAAAAATTGAACATGCAGGGCAATATGGGCTGCACATTTTTGAAGTGAAGTCAACATTGTGTCAAGCACCAGGGGCTTAAATTTTATCACGTTGGATTATGTAGCAGTGGTCCTGCTCGCAAATAATGCCTCTGCCGGAGCAAAATTGTGAAGTGAAGCCCCATAAATGGCGAACACATGACCTTTTAAAACCATAAAATTTGATAAATTTCCTGAAACAAAATGAAAATTTCAACCATAGCATCAAAAGTTTGTGGATAGCAAAATGAAATATCAGCAGATATAATATAATTGAAGATTGACGATGACTTTCTAGCTACAAGGACCTGATCTGGTCCTTTCTGGTCAATGAATCTATCATTAATGTTAGAGTGCCAGTTTACATAGATCTAGTTCACATGGTACCGGTAACTATACTCATTATTGTATTCATCCATAGACACGTTTTTCTTTTTTTTTCCCTTCTCTCTCTCTCTCTCTCTCTCTAATTTATCTGTTCGAAAAGCTCGACTTAATAAGCAGAGGTTTTCGTTGGCACGGACACAGTGTCTGTAAAAATCTCAAAAGAGGGTGTGTGGGGAGACAGAAAGCGATAATGGAGAAAGAAAACAAAGTGGTGCTACTGGGAATATGGGCAAGTCCTTACACGAAAAGGGTAGAGTTAGCACTCAAGCTTAAGGGCATATCCTACGAGTATGTGGAAGAAGATATGTTTAACAAAAGTCCATTGGTGTTCCGGTACAATCCTATTTACAAGAGACTTCCAATACTGGTTCACAATGGAAATCCCATTGTCGAGTCGCTTATCATCCTTGAATATATTGACGAACCTTGGAAAAATGGCCCTCAAATTTTACCTGCTGATCCCTACAAAAGAGCCGAGGTTCGCTTCTGGGCTAGCTTCAATCATCAGCAGCAGGTGAGAATTCATGTATTCAAAATCTAGTAGTTTTATTTACTGATTGCATTTTTATGTAAAAAAAACTGATCAAATTTCTTAGCAGTATTCATATTTTATTCGCATTATGGATTTCAGGATTTGGAATTGTTTATCTCAAAGCTTCTACTGATCAACTATGCTAGATGTGGTAGATATATCTAAACATCTAAGGGAAGTAATAGCGTTTCCCAATGGAAATTAGTCCATAGTAAAAAAATCAAGAAATTGGAATAAGATCCAATAATCTCAGCATCTAGGTTACTTCTGAGGAAGCTGTATGAAATCTGCTGCCTATTTTTATCTATTTTTAAGAGCCAATAACTACAATTTTAACTGCCCTTTCTTTAGTCATAATTTATAAAATATCCAGATCCAGTTCCTTTACCCAACAAATAGTATGTTAGTGACCATTAAGCTTATGTTTTAGTTTAATTTCTTTTCTTACTTCTTTCAATTATTATTAATTATGTTAGTTGAACTATTTATTTTTTTTAAAATATTTGATACTTATGTTCAACAAATATTTAAATATAAATACAAGTATATAATCCTTCGAAAATATGAAAAATTAAAAAAAAAACATTAAATATCCTTATCTAGGTAACATAATTAATTACCTACTTCTTTCTAATAGTGGTTATAAGGCAAAATTAAAAGCCATAAAAATTGATAACAAATAAACAAATGGTTGGTGGCTATTTACGTTTGGAATATGCTTCTACCTATAAAAGTAAAATGATCCATTTTTGTTATTCAGAGTTCCTCTTATATCCAAACAATCAAACAGGTGTTTTGTTATTAGAAAGTTTTCATGCAGATTGCATTTGCATATTATGTTATTCAGATTGGAAAAGTGCACCGGATATAATTTATGTGCAATATGGATATATTCAATTTTTGTCTAAGTTTTTTCATATGATGAAATTCTGTATTAATTCTAAATATGTATCAAACATAAGTGTCTAAAACGGACACTTTAAAAAAAAATGATTTTTTTTCTTTTAATAGTATGAGACTAATTTTTAAAGTTTCTGCGGGGTAGCTGTTTGAGACAATGGTCACAGTTCTGAAATCTGAAGGAGAAGCACAAGAGAAAGACATAAACAAGATGTTGGAGATAATTAAGGTTCTTGAGGAGGGTGTGAAGGACATTTTCCCTGGCTGCAACATCACTCTCGACGACAACAACGTGGGATACCTTGACTTTGTAATTTGTTCAGTGTTTAACGTCCATGTCGCCACGGAAGAAGTTCTTGAAATCAAGATCATGGACTCCGACACAACCCCACTCCTACACTCTTGGGTGACTAAGCTGAACGATTTGCGTTTGGTGAAAGAGACGATTGCTCCAAACCAGAAGCTGGTTGAAGTTCTTAAGGTTGTCAGAGAGAAAGCACTGAAAGCTTCGGCAGCTTGATTAGCATTTTGGAGATGTCATCTTTACTATGTTGGGACAGCAATTCCTCGGGCTTTTCAATTGTCAGGCAGGTGTATAAAACCACTATATTCTGACCAAATAAAACGTATTGTGACCTGCTGTTTATCAGGTGTGCTTTACTTCATTGGTGGTTCTGTTAATCTTATGCAATTTGTTCTCAGAAAACTGCGTTAGGTTTGCAGGATTTGAGCATTGACAGAGGCCGCAATAAATTCTCAATACACTTCTACGGATGGTTGGGGAGCAATGGTATTATTCTTAGTAACCGGAATTTTTTAATTTTTTTATTTAAGGATTTATTGATGGCTCAAGGGTTATATAAATATCCGTATAAATTTATAATCTTTTAAATATATAAAATATAAAATATATTTAATTAAATAATTATTTATATATAATATTTATTTTTAAATTCGAATAAGTTAGCGTGTTTATATATATAGGGAGAGGATCAACTGAGGGTGTCATTTTCTTTTGATTTTCAGGAAGATTGTCATTACAAATTACTAGAGGTATGCCCTGCTGCTTTTTATTTTTACTTTTATAAATTTTTGTTCTTATTAATAAAAATTAATTTTAAATTAAATGTTATTAAATGATAATGATTTATTTATATTATGTATTTAAAATTAGGCAAGGATTTAAAATTAAATGTGTGAATTTACATGCAAATTAATTATTTCAAATATATCATTTAAAATAAAATAATTAATGAGTTATTTAATCTTTTATAATTTTAATTATTTTTTATAAAAAATTATTTAAATTAAATTATATTAATTCATATTTATTTAAATATTATATTTATAATTGAATACATATTTTAAATCGATACATGAATTAACATGTGAATTAATTACTTTAAATATATTATTTAAAAATAAAATAAAAATAAATTAATTTTTAATTGATTGGCTTGGGTACAAATCATAAACTAATATGCAAGTTAACGTACGAATCAACTTTTCAAATAAATTATTTAAAATTAAAATAAAATAATTAATAAAATAATTTTTTATTTTAATTTTTTATGGGCGAGTTTGATATAAATTTTAAACTAATATGAGAGTCAACTATCAACTAACCCTTTAAAAGTATTACTTAAAAATAAAATAATTTTTTTTATTTTTTTTCCTCAAGATATCAATTACGGATCCTCTGTTGGTCAATCTCTTTACATACAATATTTAAAAAAATAATTAATTAATTATGTTAAATTATGAAAAAAAGAGATAAACTAAGCTATGACAAAAAATTACATAAAATAATTAAAATGATATAACGAAAAAAAAAACAGGACATAAGTATTTGTTGTAAATGTGTGGGTCATTAAATAAAAATATTGATGTGCTCAAAAAACTTATTTTTTTGAGTGAATAAAATATAAATAATAGATCTATTAATAAATGAATACATAAAATAATTTTTTTAAATATATTATTAAAAATAAAATAAAATAAAAATATTTTTTATTAAATATTAAAAAATCATAAAAAATATAATAATATAAATATAATTTTTAATATATAAAATTAAATAATATAAAAATAATGACAAATTTTTTTCTTTTCTCCCTCTCTCTCCTTTTCCTTCTCTGTTTCTCCTTTTCCCTCCATTGCCCTCCTTATTTCAACGCAAACTGATGTGAAAGAAACACGTGTCAGTTCGATGAAGAGACTGACAGACAATATTTTCTACGTTACTGCCCAACGACTTCCCTTTTTTGTATTTCATAGATAATTAGCCAACTGATATAACATATCGGTACCGTCAAGTCAAGTCGCTGCTGCAGTGATTTTTGATAGAAAAAGAGAGAATAGCGTCCCATAGAGTCTCAGGTGTGTGTGCACGAGATTATTGTACGCTGATATGATTAAAAAAATTAAAATATAATATAAATATAAAAATATAAAAATATTTTAAATTTTATTATAATATAATAA
This sequence comes from Adansonia gregorii, assembly GCA_038382025.1. Taxonomy (NCBI): domain Eukaryota; kingdom Viridiplantae; phylum Streptophyta; class Magnoliopsida; order Malvales; family Malvaceae; genus Adansonia; species Adansonia gregorii. Next base: position 6,326,318 of record JBBYHO010000001.1, on the reverse strand, counting down.
AATATATAAATATAATATTAATAGATGAATTATCTGATCTGAATATATTAAATTATTTTCAATTGCAATGGCAAACATTAAATAATGTAAAACATGATCATTCAACCAAAAAATTCCTGTTCTTCCTAATAAACCCCCCCCAAAATATAACAAAAGAATAAAATTATTACGACAATCTAGCTAGTTGAATAAGTGGACATCTACAAAATTATTTACTCTAAGTTTGAATCTATAAAACATGTAAATAAATTTGATTGCTACAATTTTTCTTATACATATATATATGTATCAAAGTTGTAAGACATTTATATTTGATTTCAATATATTCTATATGTACGTTTAATTTTATACAATTTTTTATTGTTTTAATTAAAATCTACGACTTATCAATCACCACAAAATAATAACATAAAATTTACAATTATTGAACCGATCAATGAAACGATTGTTGATTGAACAAAAATCAAACTTTTGACCAACTCAATGATGAGTCCGGTTATTAAAAGATTGATAGAGTATATAGATTAAATCTATCTATAAATCAATTTATAATAAAAATATTTTTTTGATTTTTTATTTAAATTTGTTATACCTATTTGGACGATCGTATCAACAATTCATTAGCATCCCACTCAATCGTCGTAACATAAAAGGTTGCAAATATAACAAGGTGATCACCAAAATAGCAACAGACAACAATGCAACATTTCGATAACAGCATAACTTCAACACATCTCGATAGTGGTCGATTGACAGAGCTGACTATAGGGCACGATAACCTGACAGCTAGTTTGATGCTAATCACTTTTTTATCAAATCACCTGATATTATGATTTCAGACAATACGTATAAAAGGGTAAACAAATTTAAAGGTAAAGAGATTTTTTTTTCGATTCTGAATTTTCATTGCTATATTTCTAAACATTCGCATACTAACTTAACCATCGAAGAAAACCTCCAAATTATAAACTCTAACGCTCTTCCAGCCCTCTCTGTATTGCAAGACAACACTTGATCTTTTGTGAGAAAAACATCAAAAAAATTTAAAATAAATTGATTATTCTTTCATAATTTAAAAATATTAAAAATTTATTTTTATATTAATATTTATATATTTTATAATTAAATTTAAATAAAAAATATTTTATTAACAAATAATAAATTAAATTAAATTAAATTTAAAATATTTTATTTAAACCAAATCAAAATCAAACAAACTAATTGATAGCTGACCTTGCCGCCCGTCGAGTCAGTGCGAGGGCAAAAGGGTTAAGGGACCATAGAATTGTGGGAGGGGCAGGATCAGATCTTGGATTCCAATCCCCGCCAAATCCAGACGCTAAAACAAATATCTTACTCGCACTTGGTGACGTGGCAGCTCTACGTTGGCAGATTGGGTTCAGATATTTTTCCCTCTTGGATTTTCACTTCCACACGTGTTTGCCACTACACCGACGTGGACTCACACTCTTATATTTCGCCACTCCATTTTCATTTAATTACGACATTGCCACTGGCCTTTTGGATTTCAAAACTAGTTTCATGCTTACTTTTACTATGCATGATTTATTCCTTTGACAATCATGGGCTTAGTAGAAAGACCTTAGAAAGGAGAAAACAAAAATGACCTAAAATTCTTCAATTCCTAATTAGAAACCTACAATGCACAAAACGTGTTCTATTTTTTTTTTTGAAAATATTTACTTTCCCTTTCCCACATCCATAGTAAATTTTCAAAATAATCAAGCATTTACAATTATGTTGTTACTATTAAAATTAAAAATAAATGATTAGAAAATTGAATAGATAAATGGTTAAATTAAAATTTAATTTAATTAATTTATATAATCATATTTAAAAAATAAAATATAATAGATTTATGATTTGAATCTCATTACGCATAATATTTTTTTATCTTCACGTTACAATCTTATTAAAAAAAGTAATCGATAATAAAATATTTTAATAAAAAATGAGTTGGGGTTGAAGTAAATTTTGTATGTTAATTATAAAATTATGCTAATAAACATTTTAATTATCATTATTATATAGTGCTAAATAACTAGTCAAAGGTCATTCTTGGTATAGTTGTCTAATATATATAGACATTTATGTTTCCTAATTTCAAAAAATCAATAAACCCTTACAGCTGAAACTAAAATTTATAACGAATAAATCAATTAGATATTTTACTTACTTGAATTAGTATTTTCTTTCAATGTTTAAAAGTGATTACTTATGCTAATAACTACGCTGATTTGGTAATAAAATAATGAATTTTTAATTTTAATTGTCAAAATTTAATTTTTAACGATTTGAAATGAAAAAAATTTTGAATTGTGATCAAATATATAATAATTTTTATTTGAGAAAATATAAATTTTTTTAAATAAAAATATTATATCTCAATTATTGGCTTAAATTATGAAGTATTCAATTATAAATTGATAATTATGAATGAATTATTTATGAATTAGATTGGATCAATCAAATTTGGTTGAGATTTGAAATTATTATCAACGTTAAATATTTTAAAAATTATTTATACAATAATATATATATATATATATCTCTACTTTGGAATTAAATTAAATGAAGTTTTCCAGTCGAAAATATAAATGATTAGGGAAGGTCATTACAGGATTGAACTTAAGAGGGTAAATGTGGTGGCAAACGTGAAAATATTGGATGAAAAGAAGGGCATTCTGGAAAAGAGAAATTCAATCACAAATATCTCCGTTCTCCAACAGAACAAAACTTGAAGAAGGGAAAGCCCAGAGTTACATAGAGATAGGAAAAAAAAAAAGAAAAAGAAAAAAATGTCTAATGGAGAAGAAGTGGTGCACAACAGTGCAAAACGTCAGAGATTTTCAAAAGATGAAGAAGAGAAACGACGAGAAGTGGAAGAAGAAGACAAAGACGAAGACGGCGAAGAAGATGTAGAAGAAGAAGAAGAAGAGAGCGAGCTTCCGATGAAGCCAGGGCTGTTATATTACCCCACAACTCCGACTTCTTTCGTTGTTTCCGATGCTCTGGAGGCCGATTTCCCCATTATTTATGTCAACAAAGCCTTCGAGGCTTTCACCGGTTACCGAGCCGACGAAGTCCTGGGTAGGAACTGGTAGGAATTTTTTTTTTTGGTTCTCTTTTCTTCTTTTTCGTAAATAATGTTCGATGCTGACGCGGATGTAAAGAAAAAACCGAGTTTCAGTTGGATATTTAATTTTTTTTATGTTTAAAGATAGAATTTACAGATACGTTTTTCAAGTAATTTTAAGGGAAAGCTGATAATTTATAGTAATTTGACACTCAACTTCCAATAACTGATCAAATAAGTATTAAGTGTTTGCTGAAGAGTAATGCTGCCCTTTTCTGAAAAGATGGCTTTTTATTGTGTCATTTTAGTCATCTTTCGATCTTGTGAAGTAGGAAAAAAAAATTATTGCAGCGCCTAATTACTGTAAATATATGTGCATAGCTGTTTTCTTCTTTGAATATTTAGCAAAAAGTTTGTCAAGAGCAGACTAATAACTCAAAAATGATGGCAAATCTTTTTTTTTCCCTTAAAATAATGCACAGAAAGTTTAAGCTTGCTGCATAATTATCTTTTTCCTCATCACTTGATTGAAAAGGATTTGAGATTTTTATGTTGAATGAGAGATCCACTTTCTGATTGTTTTAATTTTTAAGGCATTAAAAGAATTTCCCATATTCACTAATTCCTGCTTAGAAGGGGAAACATGGAGTGGAAAAGTTTTTACTCTTCTTTTCTGGATTTGGCTGGTTTGCTGTTTACATAAAAACTGTTCCATGTTATCATGTTATAGGCATCCTCTGGGCTGGTATCCACAATTTTGAAATTGAAGTTTGCTTCTGGGACTTTGAAATTTTTGTTTCTATGCCTTTAAGTTTTGATATGTCAATGATACCCTCGTCATACACCTTTATTTACGCATCCTTAGTTGTGATGTTTCTTTATCTGCTAATGATAACCTGTTTTAAAGGATCTAGATTGACCCTCTTTGGGTTATTTTTTTTAGTCGGTTCTTACAATATAGAGATCCACGTGCTCAAAGACGGCACCCTTTGGTAGATCCTTTTGTTGTTTCTGAGATCCGAAGATGTCTTGAGGAAGGTATTGAATTCCAAGGTGAGCTTCTGAATTTCAGGAAGGATGGCACTCCGTTGGTGAACAGATTGAAACTTGCACCTATACATGATGATGATGGAATAGTCACACACATTATTGGCATTCAAGTGTTTTCTGAAGCAAAACTAGATCTGAACTGTGTATCATATCCGGTTTTCAAAGAGACTTGTAATCAGCAGTTGGATCAGTCAGCTAATTACTCTCATTTAAGTGGAGATTCGGCATTCAGTCAGCATCGAGAAATATGTGGGATACTCCAACTTTCTGATGAGGTTTTGGCTCATAACATTTTATCTCGGCTGACACCAAGGGATGTTGCTTCTATTGGGTCTGTCTGCAGGAGGATACGTCAACTAACTAAAAATGAGCATGTGAGAAAGATGGTATGTCAAAATGCCTGGGGAAGAGAGGTCACTGGTGGATTGGAAATGATGACTAATAAGTTGGGTTGGGGACGTCTTGCCAGAGAACTGACCACTCTTGAGGCAGTATGTTGGAGGAAACTGACTGTTGGAGGAGCGGTGGAGCCTTCACGTTGCAACTTTAGTGCATGTGCAGCAGGGAACCGTCTTGTGCTTTTTGGAGGTGAGGGAGTCAATATGCAGCCAATGGATGACACTTTTGTTCTCAATCTCGATGCTGCAAATCCAGAGTGGCAGCGGGTGAGTGTGGAATCATCCCCTCCAGGGCGCTGGGGCCATACTCTTTCATGCCTAAATGGTTCATGGCTGGTGGTATTTGGAGGATGCGGAAGGCAAGGATTGCTCAACGATGTCTTTGTTCTTGACTTGGATGCCAAACAGCCTACATGGAAAGAAGTTTCTGGCAACGCTCCCCCTCTCCCTAGATCTTGGCATAGCTCTTGCACGATAGATGGTTCTAAGTTGGTTGTCTCTGGCGGGTGCACAGATGCCGGGGTGCTTCTCAGTGACACATATCTTTTGGATCTTACTACAGACAAGCCAACATGGAAAGAGATTCCAACATCATGGGTACCCCCATCTAGGTTGGGCCATTCACTTTCGGTTTATGGTCGTGCTAAAGTTCTTATGTTTGGGGGACTTGCAAAGAGCGGGAACCTGCGATTGAGATCGGGTGAAGCCTACACCATTGATTTGGAGGATGAAGAACCACAGTGGCAGCAACTGGACTGTAGTGCCTACACCAGTGTTGGTTGCCAGAGTGCTGTGGTACCTCCTCCCAGACTTGATCACGTTGCTGTAAGCATGCCTGGTGGGAGTATAATCATATTTGGTGGTTCTATTGCTGGGTTACACTCTCCTTCTCAGCTCTATCTCCTGGATCCTTCAGAGGAGAAACCGTCATGGCGGACTCTCAATGTTCCTGGGCAACCACCAAAATTTGCTTGGGGTCATAGCACCTGTGTAGTTGGAGGGACTAGGGTCCTGGTATTGGGCGGACATACAGGCGAGGAGTGGATACTAAACGAGTTGCACGAGTTGTGTCTAGCAAGCAGGCAGGACTTGGACTCATGATTTAAAACTTACCCGTTGCCATTACTGAAAACAACTGTGGAAGAAAAAATTTCTTTATAATCGCTGCCTGAGGTCATTTCTCCCACATTGTTTAGTTTAACTCCTATTTTTGACATGTTTCGCTTGATGCATCGTGTTTGAGTTCAGATTGTGTCATTTGTATAAATTCCATTTCTTTGTGTCAGTTCTCGTTGTATGCAATTTAAACATGAGTGAGTGTATGTCACTGTCTGTGATCTCAGTGCATGTTTTAGAACTCGTTTCAGGTCTTATATCTTACATATCAAAATGCCTAGGACTTGGGGGCATGAAAATGGTGTATATATTTCTGTTTTACGTAGTTTTATTTTTGGTCTATTTTTAAGGAATTGATTTTTGACCATTTTGTTCTCTGACAAACAAAATGGTTTTACTCGGAATGAATGAACACAGTTCATTATAATTCAGAACGTCTTGGTGAATCACCTTTTTTTGCATGATGAAGCTTTGGTGGAATCTTTTCTAGGCAGAAAATTTGAGGATGAGAATTTTCGTTGAAGAGATATTGCTCCTGTCAAGCAGTTATCGGATATTTCAGCAAATGATTTCTCATGCAGATCAACAGATTGGTCTTTCAAGTTGCCTGGAGCCTCCTCTAGAATCTGGTTTGGACCATGCTCGGCCCAGATTGGGCTGAGCTGTAGTCGAGTCTGGATTGGTAACCTTTTTCTTTTTTTAAAAAAATTCAAGTATGGTCCGGCTTAATAAATGATGTCACATTCAGCCTTAGGCACCAAAGTTTAGGATATGGTTGTGGCCTTTATGAGCTGTCATGTTAGAAGTCTCCCGTCGCTGAGAATTTTACAATGTGGCATGACGGTAGAGCCTTACTTCTTTGCACATCTTTGCACCAACCTGACCTTTAGATATTTGTCCACTATCCATTCTCCTGTTCGGAGGACGGATCCAAGTGCAACACGGAGATAATGAAGGAGAAATTGTTGAACCAGATCAGGTCTTAAGGGTACAATTATTGCTAAAACATCGAGCATTGTTTATTATTGAAAGTAAATCTATTCGTGGCTCAAAAAACTTCAAAATAAAGAATGGGATCTTGTCAGGGGAAAGTCTGTTTTATTTATATTTTATTATTTATTATGTTATTAAAATATTATTTTTTATTAATATTTATATATTTTTGTAATTAAATATAAAAAAATATCTTTTATTATTATATAACAATTAAGGTTGGGGCATGTCAGTACAAAGTCATAAAAATATTGTCAGATGCTTAATCCGTAAAGGTCGAACTGAATAGATAATTTGACTCTTAAGTTGAATCCATTTAGGGAAATGAAACGCTTTTGTGTATGTGTATATGTATATATGTATATTTGTCTAAATTACCGGTAATCTTTTGAACTAACAAGAAGCTTATAAGTATTCACTATATTTTTAAATTATCAATTTAAATATTTTTTATTATTAATTAATTTATTTAATTTATAAGTAAGAATTTTAATTTTACTAAATATATCTATTTGATGATAAATAAAAAGGTTAAATTTAGGTTAAATTATTTTATTTTTGGAGTTTTAATTTATTATTGGCATTAAAACGTAAATAAATTTATTTGATAAAAACAAAAAAAATTTAATGTTTATATTGACTTTATTTTCATAAATTTTAATTTTATATCAAAATTAAAAAGAATAAATATATAAATTTGAATATTAAACAAAATTTAAATGTTAATACATTTATTAATTTGATTATTTATAAAATATACAATTATATACATTAAAATAAATTAAGCAACAGGTGACAACAAATAGTAGTTAAATTAAAACCAACAAAGTATTATTATAAAATAATACTCTAATACTGAGGAAGATAAAGAAAATTTATTAATATTAAATATTAATAAAATTAGTATTTTACTATAAAGATTTTTTATATCATATTAAAATTGTCATGTCTTTCATTTTACAATGTTGGGTTCTTAAACAGCTTGCATCTGCTTCCATCTCAAGTTGGTTTAAGACTCATTTCATCACTGTCTTATAATCGGATACTTGAATTGAATTTTAAAGCAGCAATCAAATGTCCAATGGCTAAGAGGTTTCAACAATGATTCTGTTGGCAATTAATCCAAATTATGGACTCCCATGAATTTGTTCATTAGAAATTAAGAAGTTATTCCAAACAAGAATAAGCTGAAATTTTCCTAATATAATGTACTTTAGATAGAAAGTAGAAGGCCCATTTTTTTTCTCTCTCTTATGTTGTGTTTATAAGCCTCCCGAGTTTGTCAAGAATGTGAAAAGTTCATGGAGCAAGAAACAACTCAAGTAGTTGGATATTCAATTAATTAGTTTCCATTATCATCAACAGCAATGGTCGAATTTGGTCTGTTTTATCCATTTCACAGCTGCTAATATATCAAAGAGAGTGCAGATTGATTAATGAATGACCTTTACCGGAAGAATGGTATATCTTGAAAAGCAAGAGCATTGAGGAATCGGAAAGGCTAAGCATGAATTATGAAGCTATTATTTACTTCCAATGAAAGATGAATAATGAAACTAATACTTTACTTCCGACAAGGGATGAATCTAATACTTTATTATTAATAAAGGATGAATTATGGAATCTAATACTTTACCATTAACGACAGATGAATGATGCTTCGAACAAAGGATGAATTATGAAGTTATGAAGCTATACTTTGCTTCGAACAAAGGGTGACTTATGAAGCCGTGAAGCTATACTTTGCTTCGAACAAAGGATGAATTAATACTCTACTTCCAGCAGAGGATAAATGATGAAGCTAATACTTCAGCTCCAAGTATTGTACAGTGGGAGATTACCTTTAACTGTTCTCAATTCTTTGCTTCCAAATATATTATGTAAAAAAGTTATGGTTCTTAATTGAATTTCACTTTCATTTGATTTCTTTTTATTGTTGGATATTTTAGATTACGAATAAAAAAAATGATGAAGTGATCAATTGAAGATTACACGTTTAAGAATAGGATGATGCTCAAATATGAATAAAATGTTTTTATTTTCAAATCGGATCAAATATTTTGGAATTGTAATAAACAAGTTATTACAAGTAGTACTCTTGTTGTTGATCAACTCATTGTTGATTTCTTCCACAAATATTCATCAATCTTTAATTGTATTTGTATTTTCAATTGTCTTTTGTTTAATCATTTAGTTTCTTGATTGGGTATTACTTAAATGTCATTTGTTTAGAAATTTTGAATTTTAGTGTTGAGAAAGAAATAAATTTCATCCATTTATCCTTAGAATGTTTATTGTTTATACATATTGAATAACATATGTGAAACTGAGAATGAAATATGAATATTAATCCAAGCATTGGTCTTCTTATTCAATTCCTTTGTCTCTCTGCAACCTTTCTCTGAACCAGGCTCTCCTCTTTCACTTCTAATTTTCTTTCATTCAGACTTTGCTCTCTCAATATAAAGCCCCCAAATTAAGCATCAGCTTTTCCCTTATTACTTGGCATTTTTCTGCTATAATCAGGCTCACGCTCCTAGGACAAAAAGAAAGGAGAAATGGAGTCCCTACATTTTGGTCATCGGCATTCACTGGTGTTCAATCAAGATCAAAGCAATCAAAGTGAAGCGGCTCGCTGTTCAAGGTGCGGTGAAGTGATTTTAGGTTCAAGTTTTAGCTGTGCTGAGTGTGGGCTTTACCTGCATAAAGAATGCGCTGAGGCACCATTGCAGATTAATCACCCTTTTCACCGTGATCATCCACTTTGTCTTCTGCCAAATCCAACATACCAAGTGGGAAGATTTCTTTGCAACTTTTGCGGTGAAGAAGGTGCGATGTTGGTTTATCATTGTTCTTGCAACATAGATTTACACATCCAATGTGCTTTATTCACACAAAACATTGGTGAACAGAAATTTGGAAAGCTTGAAGGTATTGCCTACAATGATCCATCGATTTCCACTGAAAATAAAAACAAAGAACTTGGAAGTTCTAAGTGCTTCGTGTCTTGGGAACCCTTATTTGATTCTACTTATTACTTTCTTGATCGTGGATTGAATCTCCATAAGAAATGTGCTGAACTATCTTTTGATTATCCACGTCACTGCAAACACCTTCTTATTCTACAGTTCATTGTTCAAAATCTCCCTTGCACTGCATGCGGTGGCACCAATCGTGTTGGACTTTGTTGTTGTTGCTTGCTTTGCAATCTCGCGGTTCATATAGCATGTCTGCCACTGCTGTCCGTTAAAGATAAAGGTCATGAACACCCATTTACCCCTTTTTTAGACAAATGTCATTCACTTGTGATGCATGTGGTCTCGAAGGGAATTGCTTTCCTTACATGTGTTCAAATTGCGGCCTTCTAGTCCATATGGAATGCATTTCATTGCCACCCATCATCAAATTCATGTGGCATGAACACCTTATTTTTCATACCTATTTCTTTCAATGACGAGAATCCAAAATTTTGGATTGCGTAATTTGCCTTGATGAGGTGAATGCAAAGTACGGCAGTTACAATTGTTCAAAGTGCAATTTTATTGCCCATGCGAAATGTGCTACAAAGATGGAATGGCGATGTTACGTAATAGAGTCAGTTGAAGAGTTTGGTGATAATTTGGGTGGATTCTTATATTGTCATTGAAACAAACGAAGGTGATAACTTAATAAATTTTGTGACAGGTGCGCGTTATTCATCTTGGATTCATTTTACTATTGTTCAGAATGTTATTTTTTTCTTCACAAACTATGTGCTGAATTCCCTAAGAAGGAGCACCTTTGGTTTCATTTCTGCCAAAAACTACCCATCCTTGTTGCGGGCTGCATTTTCAGTGTTCGTGTTGCTACGACATTTGCAATGGGTTTGTCTATGAATGCCATGAATGTGGGCTCCAGTCACGCCTCCAATATGCAAGTCCTTATACTCTCACGTGGGAAGGACAAGAACATCATATCTTTTATTATTACGAGTATAAAGGACAGTGCACTGCTTGCGGTGATGAAATATGGCAAGCATACAAATGTAAAGTGTGCAATTTTGCTTCATGTTTAACGTGTACTCGATTACCACGTATAGTTCGACACGATTGTGATGAACATCTTTTGGGCCTTTTGGATCATGATGCTAATACTTATTCAGAGCATCATTTTTGTGACATT
>JBBYHO010000001.1:6260915-6290520 GCA_038382025.1 Adansonia gregorii | reverse complement strand
AAGGCTAAGGTATAACCTTACACCACTATCTTTTAAGGCTTAGATAGAACCTTTCAATTCCTTTGAGAATTTTGCCCAAACTCTCAAATATTTTTACTTACTTTCACACAACCCCTATTGTGATATGAATGAAGTATTTTGCAAACAAATTGAACCTCTAGTAGGTAAATGTTTGTTGGAATTTTAGTGCAAGATGAATGAGATACAAATAGGATTGAAGAGTATGAATTTGATACAAGTAAAAATAAAGAATTTGATGATTTTGAGCTTCTGTTGTTCAATGATTCAATGAAATTTATATCTCTGCTTTTTCAACTGTTTGGAAACCTCCATTTATAGCTGGAAATTGATTCATAAACGTTGGGCATTTAATGTTGTGTTGGAGAGCCATTGTAGGCTTCATAAATGCTTGCTTCCGTTCAGTCCTGCACTATAGTATCGATACACTGCCAATAGTATCAATACAGAAATAAAAAATTACTATTATAGCTTGTTGTATCGATACAGGGATCTGATTATCAATACTAAGTAAGCTGCATATATACAGAGCATTTGAGGGTTTCAGCCAAACCTTGGTTACTGCCAAGCCTTGTATCGATACGCATGGGGTGAGTATCAATACTAAGTAGGCTGTATCGATACATACTCACTTGTCTCAATATATTTGAGGGTTTTTAAGATCGATACATTTATTCTTTGTATCAATACCAACCTTAAAAAACGTTTGTGAAATGATTTTTGTTGACTCAAACAAATCTAAAAAATTATTCTAAGTATAAATATATATTTTTTAGAGCATATAATTTTTGACAAATTGCAAGCTTAGTATTTTTCAAAATGCTTTTCAATTTAAACACAAATACCAAGTTAGAGTATTAATTTAACTTAAGTTGTTTGTTATATCAAAACTGAAATCAAGGTTACCACATAACATGTTTGAGATATGTTTGTTTCATGTAGGTGATTTTGTATAACCACCAAGTTTAATTATACTAACCTTAATCGATGGAGATTAGCATGGATTTAATATTTTCAACATATTTGTTGCAACATGGCCTGGATGCAAATCTTGACTAGCCTAACTTAAAATAATGAATGTATCCCTTGTTTATATGTATATATATATATATATCGATATATCATTATTTTTTATTTCAATTTAGGACTATATCTTTATTATCATATTATTCTTTATTTTTTTATGTCCGAAGACTGAGTTATGGAGATGAGCCTAACTTAAAACTCTAAATAGTCGTTATGAAATGACCATTTTTCTGGAGTCACCACCAATCTTATTTAGGCCAAGTGAGATTGGACACCTGCCGGAGTTTATATTTTAAGAATTACGAAACCAATAAAAACAAACTCCTAGGTCTATGCTCATACTCTAGATCACTTGAAATAGTTTGAGAGTCGATTATAACCACAAGTAAGGATCGACTTTCTCTTGATGCCCGGTGATTGGTACCTTATTAATCCAATGTTAACATAAATTTTGATTTTTATTTGGTTTCAATATTTGGTATTTAATTATAATTCCCATAATATTTTAGTAAACAAATTTATTATTTTGGATGAGAAATCGAGTTTTATTTTTTTGAAAATCAAAATATCTTCTATATCCTCTCGGAGAACTAAAAGAACATAAAGATCTTACATTCTCTATCATACCCCACTAAAGAACCTGTGGAGTACGAAAGGTTTTACTTTTACCAGAAATTGAAAAATCTTGATTTTCATTTTGAAAAGGATATCTCGTTATTAAAATAATCCATAGAACCCCCCACATATTATGGTAGGAATTTCACATATTAATTTAATTAGGAGACATTGCCTTAATTATAAAAAAAATGATTTTAATAAAAATACGGACCCTAAGACCTAAAAATGGTCCAATATGATGAATCTATTCCAAATTTGTACTTTTGACATGAAAGTATCCTAGTACTCATATAGGATTTGATTTTAATACAAAATTACAAAAATAATCCTAGGGTATATTTTTTATATGAAAGTATCTCGGTAACCCCTAAAGGACTCGAAAATGATTGAAAAAAGATGAACCTATCCTAAATATGCACTTCCGATTTAAAATCATCCCAATGCTTATCCAAGACTAGACTTAAAATAAAATTACAAAAATACCCTTAGGGTATACTTTCGACATGAAAGTATCTCGGTAGCCTTAATGGACCTTAAAATGATCTAAGAAGGATAAATTGATCCTAAAAATTCACCTTCAGCGTAAAAGCATCCCATTAAAAAAATACCAAAATGCCCCTAAGGCATACTTTCGAAGTTAAAGTATCGCAGTAACCTTAACGGGGGCTAAAATGATGAGATCTGGATGAACCTATCCTAAATATGCACCTTTGGCATAAAAGCATCCCGGTTACTATCTAGGACTCAATTTTAAAAAATTACCAAAATACCTCTAAGGTATACCTTCGACGTGAAACTATTTGGTTATCCTAATGGACACTGAAATGATGAGAACTAGAAGAATTTAGTCTAAATGGAAAAGCTAAAATTTTATATTTGACTTAAAATACAAAATTTGCAATCAAACCCTAAATTTTTAAAAATTACATTTTATGTCCTCCGAAAGATAGAAAAAAATACAAAAAGTTTTAAAAGTTTGTATATCTCTACAAAAGGCCATAGAAATAATAAAAATTTTTAAAGCAGGTACAATGTCCATTTTGCCCCCTAAATATGAAAATTTCCTATTTAGTCCCTAAGCGTTATAAACTTTTCATTTTAATGCCTATATAATAAAATAACCTAAAAAATCATTAAAAAACACATGCAATACATATGAAAAATACAGCAAAATACCAACAAAGATTCGGTCAAACACCTAAGCCTTAAAAATATATTTTTAGAATTTATAAAACAACCTTTAAACTTTATTAAATTATATTTCAACCCCTACATAATAAATATCAGAAAACATCATGTCATTGAATCAATAAAGAATCAAGAAAGAAAACATGGCAAAAATTTGTACAAAGGTTTAGCCAAGCACCCTTAGCCATAAAGCATTTTTTTTCATTTTTTTGCAGTTCAACCCTTAAATATCTTAAAATTATAAAATGACCCTTAAAGTATTGAAAATGCCTAAAATATGTTTTATAACACACAAAATCAGTTTAGATGTGTCCTATGAAGCTCTCAGCCAACTCAAAAAAAATAACACAAAAAAATTCTACCTATTTACAATTTAGCCCCTATGTTTTCTAATATTTGCAAAATAACCTAGAAAAGAAGAGAACATGAAATTAACCAAAAAAAAAAGCACAAAATCATCATGAAATCATCCTACCAGATTTGGACAATGAAGGGAAATAAAACCAAAACATGCTTTAATCCAAGAATAAATGCCAAGAAACATAAATCTAAGCATGTTTTGATATATAAAATAACAAAAATAAAAATAAATAATTACTACCAAGCTTAAATAAAAACAAAACCACAAAAATAAATATGCAAAAAGTATTTAACAACATATTGTCATTCTAACTTCAAGAAAAGAACAACATAAATAGGCCTATACAACAAAATCAAAATCACAACAACAACAAAAATATATGCAAAAATCAAGGCACAACTAATAAAAAAAAAAACAAAGAATAACAACAAATATATAGAAAATAGATCATTGTCAACATGTTTAGCCTTTCAAGATGGATGAAATCCATGAGCTTTAACATGTTTGTTGACTCACAAAAATGAAGAAAAATGATGGAAACAAGCAAAAAATTACAAGATTTTTATATGAAGGTACCTTGAAAAGCTTGAAAACCTAAAAATTCATGAGAAATTTTAAGAAAAATGGCTAAATTTTACCATGGAAATCCTTAGCAATTTAGGAGAATTTGTCCCATGGTTTTCCAAGGGGTGGCAAGAAGGTTATGCTCTCCTTTTGGCCATGGCCTTCCTTGAGTTTTTTAGGAATTTATTTATTTTTTCACTAACTTTTAATTTGATTTAATTTTTGTATTGATTTTATTTAAATTGATTGTTTTTGTCTTTTCTTGGATGATGTCATACATGAAATCGTCAAAGTCTAGATAATTTTGAAAAATATTTATATAATCTGTAAAATTACTATAAAAATTAATTATATGATTAAATTATAAAAATTAAAAATTATATATTTGAAATAAAATTTGATATGATCAATTTAATTTAATCTAACAATAAAAATAATTCTAAATTTACAAGAATAAATAATAAAAATGGTAAACTCAAAAAATTTTAAGAGAAAAACTTTTACGAGGAAAAATTGTTATAGTGAAAAAATGCAAAACTTATAAAATAAATTAAATTTTGAAACACTGATTTAATCTGAATTAAATAACATTATTTGAAGAAATTTAAAAATTATAAACGAAAAAAAATTCCTACTAGAGAAATTTACGAAGTAGAAAGCTCTGTATCTAGGTAACAGGAAAATTTCTAATACGTTGAATTTTTTAAAACTGATTTAATATGAAAGAAAAAATAATATTTAAAGAATTTTAAAAATTATAAAGCAAGAAAAATCCTCTCAAAAGAATTTAGGGAGTAGAAAACTTCGATTCTTGAAAACAAGAAAATTATGGAAGAAAATGTAAAACTCATAAAATAAAATAAATTTTCAAAAATTGATTTAATATATATTAAAAAATAATATTTAATGCATTTTAAAAACTAAAAACTCAGAAATATCTTCCCAAAAAATTTACATAGCAAAACACTTTATATTTTGGAAATTGAAAAATCCTTAAACTTATAACAAATAAATAAAATTTGAAAAACTGATTTAATGGTAGTTAAATGTGGATATTTTAAGAGTTTTTAAGCTCAAAATAATCAACAAGATTCCACCAAAAATTTTACAGATAAGGAAAAACTCGTATTTTAAAATAGAAAAAATTTCAAAAATATGTTCAAATTTTACAAAAATGAATTTTATCCATCACATTAGTCAATATATTAATTTTATAAAAATAAAAATGATATAGATGAAAATTTGAAATTTGGAACAATTTTTATTAATTTTCACGATATGATACTCGTAGCATTGCAAAAAATTTAAAATTAATTACGAAAATGGACAACTTGACACTTTGTGATATGAAATACTAATATAAATTTTTTCTTGAATATTTTTGAGTTTTTGGAGTGCATATCGGCATATATACCACATTGATATCAGTAAAAATATACGACAATCAATTTCTCAATAATTTTGAAAAATTCTCAAAAAAGTCTTAAAAAAGGAAATTTAACCATGATATCATTGGCAAAAAATATTTTTTCAAAATTTTGAGAAGAAAATATTAAAAAACAATTTTCTCTTAAATATTCGTCATAGATATCCAAAATTAGAAATAAAAATATAACTTTTTCTGTCACGTGAACTTACAGTCACTTAAATATGACTAAAACTGTCTCGTTCATTTGAAAAAGATTGTTTCCAATAAGGGTGGTCGTTAAGTTTTTGATCTAGGATTTTAAAGATTATTCGCAAAGGGACCCGGACGAAATTAGGTGTCTACAATATTGATTCTCCAATCTATATATCAAGTATAAATGTTTAGGATGATAGCCTTATTAGGCCAAACAAATTTCATTTTTAATCAAAAATTAAAAATGTTTTTAAATGTTTAATTTGAGTTTTACTTCGAGCCTATCATTACCATTGGTGTGAAAGCAAACAGTTTGGTGGCTTATTCTATGGGAGTTGGATTGGTCCGTTGCTTCATCGCCATGGACCTCAATGGTTGGATATTTACAGGTCCAATGCATTGACACATGACCATAAATGCCTTAACCTGAAGAAACCCTTGTTTCAGTACTAGCAACACAATGACGCTTATTTGAAATATTATTTTCGGATGCCAAGCGATTTTTTTGGAATTTTCTAGCATTTTTACTAGAAAGGGCTTTGAAATACCTTTACAAAGATACCTTTTTTGCCCATGGATCATTCTAGATATGGGAGTTATAATTTTTTGAATCTTCACTATCTGAAACCCTCAAAATTAGCAACTCATATTCTCTTTGGGTAATTTTTGCCCATCAAATGATTTTTTTTATTCTTTAAATATTTTCCCAAAATGTTATAAAATTCCTTTTTTGGTAAGGTATTGTTTGCAATTTAACAATTCTAAACAAGTCTGGGATGATTTTTCAAATTTTACTATTCCCTTTTCCTTGCATTTGCTGTTAGCACTGACTTAAACTTGGTTTTAAAAATTAATTCCACCTAGAAAGCAATTTTTTAGGATTTTTGGAATATTTTCACATCAATCCTTATCAAGAAACCTTTCCAACAGTATATTGTTTGCCATTAGAGACCATCAGACCAAACCAAAATAAATTCAAAAACGTGTTGTCCCTATATTTACTGAACTCGGGAAAATTGCTTTAATTTTCTCAAACCAATATTTCTAGTCATTTGAATGACTCAAAATATAGTCAATAATTTTCCCCATGGAATTATGACTCAAGACATAGGTCCCTTTAGGCTCGGATCAAAACTCCAAATTATTTTCAAAATTAATTTTCATTCTCAATTTAAAATATTCTCCATCTTTAAAATTTTTAAAAAATTTGATTTTTAGAAACCACTCATATTTTTTCTTTTCAATGGGATACTCCAACCTTGCTTTTTTTAAGAGATTTTCCAACCCCATTTTGATACTCTAACCTTGCTTTTTTTAAGGGATTTTCCAACCCTATTTTCTCTAAAAGGATAGTCCAACCTTACTTTTCAAAATACATAAAAAAATCTAAGTTTTCTCTCCTTCGAGCTTCCTTAGACCTTTTATCAACCTTTTTACGCCTAAGATGGCCTTCGAGTCCAAACTTCTCTCAAAATTGTCAATTTAGTCATTCCTCAATAACCAAGGTCAATTATGATACATCCTAATCGTCCTTCTTTTCTATTTCCATATGTTTTTCTTTAATGCAATTTTTATTATATTCCTCTATATCTTACTAATCCGTTTCTCTTCTTGATGGTGACTTGTACTTATGTCTTAAAAAACTCGAATTTCATTAAACCTTAGGCAATGTTCTATGTCAGTATCCTTCAAGTGCTTAACATAAAGTATCCTTTTCTAAATCAATTCAAACCTCATTTTAATGAATCTTCTATGTTTCTCCTCCTTCTTAGGTTACATAGAGAGATATTGATTAAACTTTTATCAAAAAAACCCTCGGATCCAATATTTAAAAACTGCATTGATAAGAAGGGGATTACACATAAATAATGATCACATAAAAATTTGAGAAAAACTAAGACATCGATAATTTATGGCTAAATGGTGCCAATTTTAAGCGTTGTATGGGTGCTAATCCTTCTCCACCTATAATCGACTCCTGGACCCTTAAAGATGAACTCTTGTATACACAATCCGTAAAATCAGTGTTGTGAATTTTTTAACTAGGAACAACTAGTATTAATAGCGATCATACCTAGCCCAAATGGTCGATGGCAACTCCAAGTCATGGCCATTTTGTAATAGCCATCCAAGACTGGCTGGACAAGCGATATTCGATGGTCCTCTCTTTAATTTTTACCTTATCGCGCCTAATTTAAATCCTGATTAGAGAATGATTCAGAGGCGAGCCCCACCTCTCTATGCATATGTGAGGGGCATGTCGAGACATCCTCTATCAAATCATGCCAAGCCAACGTGAACATGATTAATGTCAAACATGATTGGGATGTCAAGAGAAGCAAAGAAAAGGTCATGATGCCAATGAGCCTTGTTTGGCATATATTAATTCAAGGAATGCTCGATGTAATTGAAAGGTTAAAAAAAGAATTAGATGATTTTTGTGATTTCCACACCATTTGTTGTCATGCCTTCCAAACTTGTAAAGAATTCATGCAATGGTTCAACAGATGATGAACGAAGGTAGAATTAAATTTTATGACAAAAAGCAAAGATCTCCTACTGAGTCGGCAAATATGATCAGGGAAAGAAATGGCACAACCTTTGTATAGGATATGATAGCCTCTTATCATCTACAATGGATAATCAAACTTTAGGACGAGTTCTTTGGTGCCCAAGCTAAAATTGATCATAAGGGCCCCTATTTTGTTCCCATACAAGAGCTACAAAGCCATCCCTTGCAAATGTAAAGGTCGAGTTATGATGACCGAAGAGCCTACTAAGTTAACTGCTATTGTTGACTAGTCAAGCGTCAAGTTAACCTATAATAGTAAATGCTATGCTCCCCTGGTTTAGAAGAGTCAAAAGATTGACACCACCTATGTCCAATACACCTTAGGTCGAGATGAAAGATTCTGAGTCTAAAAAGATCACAAAGGCAGTAGATGAGAAAATGTTAGCCCTAAGGATAAAAGACTTTTTTGATGTATTTCATTATTTTGAATTGATTATTTATATATACATTCGAGGTTTTATTATATCATTGATATTTCATCCTCATTTAGATTTGCATGTTAAAGTAAATATAAGGAATATTCCATCCCCATTTAGATTTACATGTTAAAGTAAATATAAGGAAATATGGCTCATTAACTACTTATGTTTATGCCATTAGAATATTGCATATAATAGACTTTATATGCGGGAAGACAACATTTTAAGGTAAGTAGTCTAAATTGATAGTCTATAGTTTATGAGGTTAATGTGAGCAATTAACTTATGTTAAGACTATAATGTTATCTAAATCCAATTAGGTAGATTGCTTGTCTTGGTTGTCTAGAGTAGCTTGACTCTTAAGTAGAGACATAGATATATTACCTAGAGGCGGTGATATATTGGACTAGACCAAAGTGCAATTAATCCATTAATAAGTCTATTTACATGGATTAATTCACTTTTGATGTTCATTGTGTAATTACCTTAATGCTATGTAAGTAATTGACTCCATGTGTATAACATGTATACTTTGATGTTCCAAAGGCTAAAGCATCTTTAAGTGGTAAGCTACTAGACTAGTTCATTGGGTATATGACTTATACTCAATAAAATCTTGACTTATAGATATGGAATCATAGCTCCTAATGACTTAAGGTTATCCTTTTAAAGGCATTATACTGTATAATTAAAATGGACAAGGCCTTAGTAATGACAAAATTGTTCACATTTGGTGGACAATCATTTTCACAATGTAGAGTATAATGGAACTTTAAGATAAGGGGATCAAGTAAAACGGGCTTTAACCTTAAGTTGATCACAGATATCATAGAAGGGTATTATACAAATGATAAAGTCCTTGGACTAAAAGGCTATTCATAAAGCTTACATAATACGTTATATAATTAGGAATGCATCTAAGGTCTTTGGTGGTACAACTCTGTGATTAATAATTAGGTGATTAATTATTCCGTGTATAATAATTAATACATAGATTATTGAAGCCTAAGTATATATGTCCAATTAGTCTTTTCACTTGCTCAATACAATTCCTTAACGGATGGTTATCGATTAGAAAACCTGAAGTCGAATGATTCTCAACATGGCGAAATGGTACACCAAATACGCTCCTTTTAGGGATGTAGGCATCTGTTTTAGTAAATAAATAAAAGATAACTTATGGTGATTATTTATTTTGAATATATATTTAATTAAATTAAATATTTATTTAGAAGAGAACTAGAATTTAAAGTAATTCTATTTATCTTTTGATAAATATAGGAATCAATTTAAATTAAATAGATATGGAGAATCAATTATTTAAATAATTAATTTGATATCTATGAATTCTTGATTAAATATTTATTTATAAATTAAATATGAATAATATTCTAAATAAATTAGGAAAATTATTTTTATTTATTTATTTATTTTAATTTACGATTAAGAATTGATTATTGGACTATAGTTAATTTTGTTGATAATTAGTACATAATTATTCTATTCGAATAAAATTATATTATTTTATTTTGAATTAGAATTCGAGTTATAAAAAATTATCGGACTAAATAAAATTAACGATTTAATCAAAATTAATTAGTATTCAGATTAAATGGGCTAATAATCCTTGAAATAAATTGAGCCAAAATAATATATTCCTACATTAGGGCTTGGTCGAATAGTAGGGGTGGTGACATCTAGGGTATTTTAAGGAATAGGTAAAATAATTATTTTAATCAGTTAACTTAAAATAAATAGGGCCACCATTTTACCTGATATAAATAAAACGCTTATGCCTAGAGTTTCAAGTAGACTATTTGTGCCATCCTTAAGGTTTCTAATCATAACATCTCGTGATTTTTAACCTATTGCACAAAGGTGGAATTCGAAGTTGATCAAAACAAAGAGTGCCCACACACTTTAATATCCGAGAAATGGAGAATAGTGGAGAAAGTTAGTTAGTTAAAGCTTTCACATGAATCTAAGAAGTCTTGGACAGCATTTTTAGATCTGCAACTCCAATAATTGATTATAGTAGTTTTATTATATATAACAACACGATTTAATATTATCGAATTAAAATTTTTAAAATTCTACTATGCATCTAGTCAGTTTTTCCTACAATTGGTATCTCAGCCGATCATGATTATGTTATGTACATAAAAGTTTTAATCAAAATTCTTCTTAATTATGCATGAATTTAATTATTGGAGAGTTAGGGTATTAGGATTTCTATTATGTTATTTATCATGATATATGTATTATTTTTTTTTCTGCCAATCATAATCCCTTAGATTTTAAAATTAGATTTTAAAATTGATGTATCTAAGTTTTTATCAAGATTGTAATTGGATGTAGTCTATAGTCACCACATAAGATTTTTTTTTTAATTTTTCTTCAATTTTTATGTAAATTGTACATTAAAGATCAAAATATGAAGACCTTAAATTATTTTTAAATTAACCTAATTGTTTTCTGCAAAATGAACCGACTTGTTAAGAGAAAATTTTTGAAAAGTCCTTCAATATCTTTACTAGTATTTCCAGTCTCATGCTATATTTCAAGTCTTGATCAGCAGTCCTGTGGCGTAGTAAATGGATTGCGCTATCTACCCCCCAAAAAAAAAAAAAAAGGTCGCTATGCAGGGCAAAAAATAAAAGAAACAAAATTGTACAATAATGATACAAATTCAGTATAATTCAGTATAAAGAATTTAGTAGCTGATTTTGCAGTTGTTGACTGATTTTTAACAACATACAAAACGAGCATGCTTGAAATACACAGGCCTGGCCACGTCAGCGTCCAGTAAGCTTGACAACCCATGCACCACCCAAGTAAAGACCCAGAAGCGGCGCTGCCAGAAGCACCTGAGTAAGAGGATCTGTTGATGGTGTAAGTATAGCTGCTGCAATAACTGCACCAACCACAACATATCTCCAAATGGAAAGCATCTGGTCTCCAGACACAAGACCAAGTTGTCCAAGAAGAAATTGTATGACTGGAACCTAAAAAAACAATAGAATCAAATGGAGCCATCTACGCTTCGAGTCAAAGGTTTGTGCTGAGCATGAGGGAGAATCAGTGTAGGTTCCCTTAAGACATGATTGCAGAAATACAAACTTTTTACATTTTAAGAGTTTATTTACATTGCTCAGAGAACTATCAGACTGAAATCTTACGAAAGGAAAAAGGAAGAAATAATCAAACTAGTTTTCAATTTTCACAGAGATGTCAACTTCAGAACTTGGGTATAGGCCAGCTAATCTACGTTCATTTGTTACCCCAATAGAAGTAAGAAATACCTGGAAAGACAAGCCTGTGCTGAACATGAGTACTAGTACAAACTCAAAATACTGATCAATGGACCACAAAGATTCCACAACCCCTTCGGCATAGGTAACAAAGAAATTTAGGGCCGCTGGAGTCAGAACCGAGTAGGAAAAAGCAATACCAGCATAGAAAAGAATTGAGGAGCCAAATACAATAGGCCCCAGAAACCTTCTCTCTGCTATTGTCAATCCCGGAAGAACAAAGGCTATGATCTCATACAGAATAATAGGGCTTCCTAAAAGAAGGCCACAATATCCAGACACCTGCAGAACAGCATCAACTAAATCAATTGTTATCAAAAGTACTTTCATATATATATATATATATATATATATATATATATAAGCCCACAATATCCAGACAACTGCAGAACAGCATCAACTAAATCAATTGTTATCAAAAGTACTTTCATATATATATATATATATATATATTCATTTCTTTCTTTGACCTTAGGTCTTTTTTTCCTTTTCCCCATTTTTGTTCTTTTGTAATTTTAGATGGCAAGCTAATAAGCAACTAGCTTTTTATCATTCAAGGTTTGAAAATATTTATAAAGTTTGCAAGCTGCAGGCTAATCAGGGAGGATAGGATCAAAAGACTAATTGCAATCTCACATACTCACACGTACAACACTGCATCAAAAAAAAAATCTCGCATAATTTAATCCAAAACTTTTAAAGCTATTCTTAATGTGATAGCACATCATTCCACATGTATCTCCTATGGTGCTGTAGCAGTGGGTTTGCAAAATAAATAAATACACAAATATAATAAACATGAAATAGAGCAAGAGAGAGAGGTTACACTCATTCTATGTTAAGTCTATTTCTATAAAAACAGATACAAAGTTGCAATCTATAATTGGCATTCATGTTCTGAAGACAAAAAGATTTCATTCAATCTAACCTTTAAAGTTGTGAAGAAAAACTCTCCAGGAGCTAGTTGCAGAAATCGAACACCCTGCGATTTAACAGGAGCTTCAAGAAACATTATCAGTTCTTTTGAAAATGCAAAACATCCCAGTATAGCAGCTCCAACAGCCAACACTGACACAAATATTCTCTGGCGTAGCTCTTCAAGATGATCAAATATGGTCATTTCTTTATCATCTGGAAGGAGACCTTTATCAGGATAAAGGAAATTATAAAGTGCACTTTCTTCATTATTCTGCCCAAACCTTTGTGGTGTTTCTTCACTTGAGATATCAACGACATCTGTATCATGCACCATAGAAAAGATGTCAGCAATTTGACGAAAAGCATGTAAATCTATTGAGCTCCCGAAAGTACAATAATCAAGAATTAGATTCAGAAAATTATATAATTCCAGAACAATTCACCAAATGCAGGTCATGGCTCTGTTGAGATGCGAAATTAAACATTTCTGACTAGGAGGGGTGAAAATAAGTTTTGGAAGAATTTGCTAATCTCTGGTTCTACAATAAAATTACTCAAGGTCCCCCTTCTTTTGTGTTTGCACAGCCATTAATTATTTTCACTAAACTTTTAATCAGGTAGAAACTGAAACACAATGTACACATCAGTTTATCAGTCCAAGGAAACAATCCAGTTTTGTAAAAGGCAAATGGCCTGGTTTTCTGCAGTCATTACTCCAACAATACTGCCAGAACAAAACAAAAACAAAACACAAGCTCTAATGGCACAAGGAATTGAAAACATTTCTATGATCCACATTTCTCTTGAACATAAAACATTAGCTTGAATGAAACCCTTAGTTGGTTTTATATCTCAGATAATTAAGCTTGGAACTTATAGTAGCCATATATTCTTGGTTGGGCATCCCCAGCTATTACCATCTGGTTTTCTGGTAGTATTTCTTAATATGGTATCCAAACCCTGGTTGATTATTATCCTGTCTGCAAAATATACATAATAGACCCATTTGCTTTAGTTGTTCCACTAAACCTACATGTGACGAAAGCCTTCAGTGCAAGTGCATCCCAGATCAGTTATATGAGATCTATAGTGGCCTTGTATCGAATGTTCTTCACCAAGCTTCTCAAAAGATTACCGCAGCTTCCATTTTGGAAAACCTTTGATTGCACAACAACCAAAATGAAGTCCTTGCTCCTTTGCATCCATCACAACCTCTAAAAACATGCTAAAATTCTCCCCAGGTGAAGCTGGTATTGGCAGTGGATTGTACAATGGTATTTTGCTAGTTGCCTGTAGCCTTTGATGCAGGAGCAACTACTCAGCCTAAGCCCACTGAGTTCATCCAAACACAAGCCCAAAATAATGAAGGTTGATCTTCCAATCAGCTCAACTCTTCAAAGGCCCAAGTTCAATCTTTGGTGAGGGCAATCCTAGAGTAACCAAACACTACAGTTGTCCATAGGCCAAGCTAACCATCTAGACCAGACCTTGGACATAGCTTTCCATAATTGGGGGCAGGTTGGATCGTCCTGAATAACTATTTTTATAATAAAAAATTTATCTAAATTTAATTATAAAAATATATAAATATTAATATAAAAATAATTTTAAAATTTTTTATTAATTTATAAATAGAAATTCGAGCTTTAGGGCTGGGCCTGGCCAGGCCTAATTTGAGCCTGGGCAAGAAATCTAAAGAATTCAGACCATAGCCCAGCCCAGTCCATGGAGGCTTCTACCAACCACAACATTAGGAAGAATTTATGACCAAGGAAGCCATTTCCTCTAACATTTGTTTCTCTTTGTTGAACTTACCATTTTAAATTCACTCCACAGAAACTCTACAAACAAGAATCTCTAAGCTTTCAATTTTCTTGAAAATGGAGTGTTTCAATTCCTTAAAAGAAGTAACTGCTAATTTCCAAAAGTCGGAGCATTTTGATGGAGGAACTTTCTTTAATAACAACAAAGATCAAATGAATGCTTCTTGACAAAGAAGATGATTAAATGATTTCATTGGATCGTCAGATAAGTTTTACTTACTACATATTTATATACATGATGCTTGCTTTATTAGTTGTTGCATATATATATATATATATATAATGCGATAATAACTATAAGATGTTATTGATAGATTTTTCTAAATCCATTGTATATTCTCAATCTATATTCACTTCCATCATCCTGGAAAAGTTTTCTAAGAGTTTTTTTTTTTTTTTTAAGAATTGTCTCATGAAAAGCTTGTGAGTAATCTTCAAATAGGAAGTATTACAAGCAATATAAGAAAGAACAATAACCTTTATGTCAAATATTCATGAGATGAAGTAAGGTTAGTCCGTTTTAATCCACAAAGAAAAAGCTTTATGCTAATACTCATGGAATTCAAATCAAGCAAAAGTTGCATGTTTTCATTATGGAAAATAAAGTCATCAAAAAATTATTATTACTTCTTTTAAAGAAGGAGATGCACACGTAACAATAAAGTAAAAGTTAGTAGCAATAATTTCTAATGAATTGTGAGGCATGGTGGATAAGTCAAATGCTAAAAAATATGTTAGCAAGGACAAATTTGTTCAAAAGGTTCCAACTAAGATAAGAAGTAAATGTGACTTACATGTGACTCCTTCACAATTAAAACCCAATGGCAAAGCACTATAAATTTGATTATTATAGATTGCGTATTGAGGCAAGACAAGATTGTTTTGTCTGTAGTTGTAATATTTTAGTACTACAAATCTGAGGATATGTTAAATTTCTTAGATATTTATGTTTGCTTTGATTGATTTTTTTTTTAATCGAGATAAATCATTTGAATTATATTTTTTAATGAGGTATATCACTTGATTATTATATTGTTTAAAAAGAGACAGAAGGAGATGATTGTTTACAATCATGAAGTAATAATGTTACTAGTCTTATCTCCTTATTGCAGACCATATGGTTGCAAATAAAAATTCAAAAGTTAATGGACAATAGACAAGTGAAAAGCCAATTATTTGCTAAGGGATGTGCCTAAAACATGGAATGGTTATAAATATACACCATGATAAGATTTACTACAAAAAAATGCTTATTGCATCGACTTGAATTTATAATTGATAATTCACCCATTGATGTGAATTCACATGGTTGTAAATGGTGAATTAAGGTTAAATGGTGTATATGAAATAACCTAAAAGGTTATGGATTCCAAGACAAGGTTATGCAACGTGTAAATTAGTTAAAGTTTTTGAATTAACTTAACAAGTTCTTCAGCAATGACACCATATTTGAAGATGTGGTTTTAACTAGTGATATCTACATGGTAGATTATATAGATGTATATACTGTAAGATCATCAAGTTGTTATCCTTTGATTACATGAAGATAACATGTTAAAATTTGGTAAGGATCAAGAAATATTAGAAGTACCAAAAGGTCTTTGCATAACAATTTGCCATGACATGCATTATAAGTGTTATAGACGTGATTTTGGGAATAAGAATAAAAGGTTAAGTAATTATTTTCCCAACTTTACTATATTAAGAAATTTTAAAGAATCAATTATGTAATTATTGCAACGGATGAAACACTATATGATATTTAGATATTTTAGTTGCACAATTGAATATGCAAAGGCAATAATATTTGATGTATGATCATATGTTCACAAAGTCGGGCATTACTTCTGTGACTGCAAAAGTTAGTAGATATGCATATGATCCGAAACAAATTGCATTGCGATGGTTTTGAGATGATCATAATAATTGTATTATGATCTATATTACCTTTAAGAATAGAAGGATAGACCAATGCAAGTTTGATTACTAGCATGGAAGAAAAATTAATCCAAAAGTGGATTGATTTGCATGATTGGTGGGGGTAATGTTTCTTGGAATCAAAAAAGAAAGATACATTAAACTATGAACTATAGTTGCAGAATTCATAAGTATTGGATACGCTAAGTAACTAATTAAGGATTTTATAAATTCCTTCCAGGCCTAATTCAATGTCATTAGTCAACTTGAGAAGTTACACTATCAAATGACTTAGTGCCAAGTATATTTGATATTTATACACATTGGTTAAAGCATAGCTATGCATATACAAATAGTTTGACGAGAGATGCACCGCATAATTTGTCAAGATAAGGAAAAGTTAACGAATTTTTTTACAAAAAGAATCATAAAACAAATGATGTTTAGATCTTCCAAGGGGATGGTATTCAAGCCCATTTAATTCACATAAAATGGAACCTCAACTCAACGGTTAATGGGATATTAAGTCTTGAGTTTTAATCAATCCAAGTACATAATATGAATGTGGCTGTAAACACTACTAATACATATTTATTCATCCTAAGGTTAGTCAAGTGCTTGGAACCATATGTTAATGTTGAAAAATATGATAATATCCCTGATTTTTTGTGATTTTGTTCCCTGATTTAATCCCTGATTTTTGGGGATATTAATCCCTAATTTTTAGGGATGTTATCTATCAACTATCCTTTTTTTTGTAGTGTATATAGCGTTAATAATTATGTATATATATATAGGTCCTATGTAGCTTATCAAAGGTGCACTATAGATTCTACTAATTCTAATTTCAGTAAAAGTCAATTTTTGACATGATATCAGAGCCTGTTTTGGCTCGTTCTTGAGAAATTCAAGATCTACGTCATCTTATCCTAGAGATCTTTTTTGTTGTTCATCCCTTCCTGGCAAAATTTCTTCTCTTTTGTTCATCCAATTCTCTTCTCTTGCCTTCCTTTCTTTTTCCTCTTGCCTTCCTTTCATTCATTGTAAGCAATCATGTCAGATTCTACCACAACCAGTCCTACTTTGGAGACTACCGTTACAAAGAACACGATTGTTTCAATCACTGCCACAATAGATTTGCAAAATATTCAACCAGCTTTTCGATTGAATGGGAAGAATTAGTTGAAGTGGTCACAACTGGTCCATACATTCTTAAAAGGTCGAGGGAAATCTAGTCACTTGATGGGCACGGGTCCTCCAAAAGGAGATCCTAAATTCGAGGCATGGGACGAAAATGACTCCATGGTGATGTCGTGGTTACGGAATTCGATGCTTCCAGAGATCAGTGATACATGTATGTTCCTTGCCACTGCCAAGGAGATTTGGCATACTATTAGGCAGACATATTCAAAGGTTAATGATGCTACTCAGATCTATGAAGTTAAAATGAAAATTTCAGCAACCAAACAAGGGAATCAATCTGTTACTAAACATTCGAGTCTCTTACAAGGTTTATGGCAAGAAATGGATCACTATCAATGCATCCAGATGCGCTGTAGTGAGCATGCTGCAATCTTAAAAAGGTTCACGGAAAAGGATCGTATCTACAACTTTCTAGCAGGCCTCAACACCAAGCTTGATGCTGTGAGAGTGCAGATTTTAGGAGAGGAGGAATTGCCTTCTTTAAATTAAGTAATATCCATTATTAGGGTTGGAAAAGGACGAAGAAGTGTTATGCTTGAGAAACCAATGGGAGATGGATCAGTTTTTGTCACTAAAGTTGCAAAATTGAAGGATTCGAGAGTTTTACAAATGACAGAAGGTGGTAGCAAACAATCAGACTAATCTAAGTCTTCTAACCGTGACTTTCTTTTCTGTACATACTGCAAGAAACATCGCCACACAAGGGCAAAATGTTGGAAACTGCATGGCAAGCCCTTGACCGCTAATAGAAATACAGGTAACAAAAAACAAGCACACATAGCCAATGCTTCTTCGAACAATGAAGGAAACCCAAAAAGTCAATCACTGAATTCAACAAGGACGAGATTGAGAAATTGAATAACTTTTTGGAGTCACTTGAGAAACCATCCTCAGCCAGTACATGTTCATTGCCGTATACAAGTATCTTTTCTTCCACTTGTGTTGCTAATGTCTTAGAAAAAAATTTCTCCAATGGTGTGGGTGAGAGATTCCGGAGCCACGGATCGCATGACATGTTCTTCCAAATATTTTTCTTCCTATACCCCTTTGTCTAGCCATAGAAAAATTAACATTGCTGATGGGTCAATAACCACTATAGCAGGCCAAGGAGATATTCCTTTAAGAAATTCCTTTGTTCTAAAAGATGTTCTTCATGTTCCTAAACTTTTTGCGAATCTTATTTCCATTCAAAAACTTACTAAAGATTCCAAATGTCAAGTAACTTTTTTCCCTTCAAACTGTGTGTTTCAAGAACAGGGCACAAAGAGGATGATTGGACATGCTAGTGAGAATGATGGTCTTTACTACCGAAAAGATCAAAGTGGAAAATCTAGAGTTGAGAATTCACTATCTACACCACTCATTTCTGAGTCTCTTATGTCTAATAAAGACAAATTTTGGCATCATCGTCGTTTAGGCATCCATCATTTCACGTTCTTAAGTTAATGTTTCCATCATTATTCAAAGGGTTAATTGTTCAGTCTTTTCATTACAATGATTGTGAATTAGCAAAACACAAATGCACCTCTTTTTCAACTAGCAATACGAGAGCCTTGACTCTTTTTTCCCTTATTCATAGTGATATATGGGGACCATAAACAGTTCCAAATATTTCAGGTGCTAAGTGGTTTGTATCTTTCATTGAAGACTGCACTAGAGTAACGTGGTTTTATCTTTTGAAAATTAAGTCAGATATCAGTACTGTGTTTCCTAGATTTTACTTCATGAACCAAACACAATTTGGTGTGAGAATTAAACGAATTCGTTCCGATAATGCTAGAGATTTTTTTAATCAAAGCCTCTTTCTATTTCTTCAAAAAAAAAGGATTATTCATAAATCCTCTTATGTTAACACACCCCAACAAAATGGGGCGGCTGAACCAAAAAAACGACCATCTTCTTGATGTCACAAGAGCATTATTGTTTCACAAAAAGTTTCCCTAAACAATATTGGGGAGAGGCAGTCTTAACTGCTGCCCATCTTATTAATAGACTTCCAACAAGGGCTCTTGATTTTAAGAAACAAATCTAAATTCTCACACAAATGTTTTCGAATTTCAGCTCCTCTAGCAATCTTATTCCTAGAGTTTTTGGAAGTGTTGCCTTTGTTCATGTTCACTCCCAAAATAGGGGAAAACTTGATCCATGTGCTCTTTGGTGTGTCTTTATTGGGTACTCCTCCACTCAAAAAGGGTATAAATGTTTTCATCCTCCTAGTAGGAAAGTCTTTGATTCAGTTGATGTTACTTTTGTTGAAAATGAGTCTTTTTTCCATCATTCTTATCTTTAGGGGCAGACCTTAAGAAAAGATAAGGGCAAGGACCTAGACATGTTTCTTCTTGATTTTCTAGTCAGCCATTAGTTTCGACCAATCCTCTCACTACCGAGTCTCCCAATACTGAAAACACTCTTTCTTCCAGTGAGTTAGTGTCAGATGCTCCGGTTGTGCCTGAGTCCACACCATTAGTTGAGTCACCTCGGTCATGTGGAATGATGAAAGATAAGGGAAAACAAGATGATACTCGACCACCACAAACGTATTCTAGAAAAAAGGTATCTATCTCTCGACTTATGCAAGTACAATCTCCTATTCAAACTCTTGTTCAAAACCCAGAAATAGTCTCCAAGCCTACAAAAAACATCATACAACCATCCAACACTGCTCAGCCCATTAACAATAAACCAGTGCAACTGAATAATGATGACCTACCAATTGCCCTTAGGAAAAGAACCAGAACCTGCACAAAACATCCACTATACCTATTCATGACCCACCAACACCTATCCCAAAACCATAGAGCCTTTCTTAGCAACCTTCACACAACCCATATCCCAACAAATCTATCTGAGGCGGTAGGAGAAAAGTGGGAAAATGTTATGAAAGTTGAGATGGTAACTCTCGAAAAGAACAAATCATGGGAGTTAGTCGAATTACAGAAATGAAAGAAGGTTGTCGGGTGTCGATCGGTTTTTTCCGTGAAGTACAAATCTTATGGTTCAATAGAAAGGTAAAAGGCAAGGTTGGTTGCCAAAGGGTCTACTCAAACTTATGGCATTGATTATATTGAGACGTTTGCTCCGGTTGTAAAGATCAATACAGTACGAGTCCTGTTGTCATTGGCCGCTACTTTGGATAGAATCGACAACAGTTTGATGTAAAAAATGCTTTTCTTCATGGCGATTTAGAAGAGGAAATTTTTATGGAGGTTCCTCCTAGTTTTAAATCTAAAGCAAGAATGGTGTGTAAGTTGAAGAAGGCTTTCTATGGACTTAAGCAATCACCGAGGGCTTGGTTCAGAAGATTTACGAATGTAATGACTACCCTAGGATATAAACAAAGCCAAGGAGACCACACTCTATTTGCAAGACACGCAAAGTTAAGGGGAGTGACAGTGTTGTTGGTATATGTGGATGATATTATTGTGACAGGTAGTGATAGAAAGGAAATGCACAATTTAAAAAGTTGCCTTCTAAGAATTTGACATCAAAGAGCTTGGAAAGCTACAATACTTTATGGGTATTGAAATACCACATTTAAAAAAGGAGTCTTTATTTCATAGCAGAAGTACGTGCTCGATTTGTTGAAGGAAACAGGGATGTTGGGCTGTAAACCGATTGATACGCCTTTTGAGTACAATCATAGACTATGTGATGCTCCAAATGATTCTGTTGTGGATAAAGTGTCATATCAAAGACTTGTTGGAAGGCTAATCTATTTGACACATAGTAGACTAGAAATCACATTTGATGCGAGTCTGGTCAGCCAATTTATGCACAACCCTAAAGAAATGCATCTCAAAGCTATACACAAAATTTTGTAGTATCTAAAGGGTAATCCTGGAAGAGGAATCTTGTTCAAGAAAGGAGGAAGCATGACTTTAGAAACCTATACTGACGTAGACTATGCCAGATCATTAGTTGATAGGAGGTCGACCTGAGGTTATTGTACATTCCTAGGTGGAAACCTAGTGACTTGGAGAAGTAAAAAGCAAAATGTGTTGGCACGGTCAAGCGCAGAGTCAGAATTCAAGTCAATGGCACTGGGAATATGTGAATTACTCTAGTTGAAAATAGTTCTTGATGATCTGAAGATAAAATGGGAAGGTCCAATGCGATTGTACTGTGACAACAAATCGGTAATTAGCATTGCACATAATTCAGTGCAACATAATAGAACCAAACATGTTGAAGTGGATAGACATTTCATCAAGGAGAAACTAGACAGTGGACTTATCTGTACTCTATTTGTCTCAACAAAGGATCAGCTAGCAGATGTGCTAACAAAGGGGCTATCGAGTAAAGTGTTTCAAGATTTAGTTAACAAACTTGGAATGGAGAATATCCATTCACCAGCTTGAAAGGGAATGTTGAATATTATGATTATGATCCCTAATTTTTTGTGATTTTGTTCCCTGATTTTTAGGGATATTAATCCCTCATTTTATCCTTTTTCTCTTGTAGTGTATATAGTGTTAATAATAATGTATATATATAGATCCTATGTAGTTTATCAAAGGTGTACTACAGACTCTACTGATTCTAATTTCACTAAAAGTTAATTTTTGACTGTTAAAAATGCGAGGTTGAGTTAATTATCTCAAATGAACCAAGAACAAGTAAATTAAAGTATTGAAATGCTTTATACAGTAGCATTTTTTATGGCGTTCACCTATATGAGTAGAACTAGTGCCGCTTCTGGGGGCAAAGAGTTTGGCCCTTAAGCATTCATGAAAAGATACAAGACACATAGCCAGTTATAGACTCAACCATTGCTTAATGACTAATCATATAAAATCTGCTTCAAATATCTTAGATCTACAATACAATTCTGATTAGATCAACAACACTTTTTTTAATAAGGTGAAGGTTTTAAATCGAAAGATACCTTCATTTATGCATAAGGTTTCCCAAAGTATCGGACTTACTTTATGTTGAAAATGCAGATTGATGAAAATATTTTCAAAATAAGCGAAAGGAATCAAGAATTAATTAATTGAATAATCAATTAATGGTAAACTAACACAAAAGAAGCTATACGGTAATGTTGGTTAAGTTCCAAACCAAAAAAAATTGATTTAAAGATCAATTGGAGAAGCTTTATACATGTTTAGATTACATCTCATAAGTTTTGGAATGGAAAATAAGATTCTTTTATAAATTACACAAAGGGATTGGTATACCCATGTAAAAGGATTCAAATACCAACTTTTGAGATGTGTTTCTTAAAATTTACAAATAGGTATCAAAATCTCGAGTCAAGGATTCGAATCCCGTAATTCAAATTTCGATAGTTTCTTAGTTTTGTTTCAACTTTAGTCATACCTTTTCAAGGACACCTTTCACTGGTGAAAGGTTGCCAATGGCACCTATTGAGTACCAAAAGACAAGTTGCTTGGATAAAGAAAAGAACAAAACACAGCTCTTGATTGAATCTCTATAAATGGAGATAGAAATTTCCAACCAGATTATTTTGATAGATAGAATGATGATTTGAATTGCTCTTCAATCCTTATCATTCTCAATTGAAGTAAGTCTCCTGTACTTCGTTTGCTATAGAAAATTAAGTAGAAGAAAGATACTTTTGTCTCTCATAAATAAGGCATTTAGTGTTTGATTTCAGTACTACAAATTGATTTCAAACATAAGTTTCGTTGTATCCTATGGCTTTTCAATAACCTCTGTTGCTTTACCATCATTGGTGGAGGCAAAATAAGCCTAAAGGAAATTAACAATTGTAGCACACCTTAAAGCTATTTCTTCTAAATGCTATTTCTCTTCGTTGAACTCATAATTTTCAAATTCACCCCACATAAACTCTACAAATAACACCTTCTCTGCCAACATAGATTCCCATTCATTAATAAGCACGCCTTTAAACTCGATTAGCGCAATTTCTCTTAACAGGCAACCCAATCCCTCTTCCTCTTGCAAATTGCAATCCAAACCCTTAATCTTCATAGAAAGCGGCAATAAGCAAAGTAGGAAACCTTCCCCTACATATCTAACTTGATCCCAAATATTCAATTTTCTTTTTACAATAATTATGCTAAAATTTCAATTAAAAAAAAAAACAAATTCACCTTTTGCTTTTGTTTTGTTTTAATAAAAAAAAAAAAAAAACAATAACAACAGAAACAATGAAAACAAGCCTTAAACCACCGGAGGCAAGCAATTATGAAAGTTGCAAAAAAATTCAATTAAAAATTTGAGTTTTATTTGGTAGGTACCAGGTCTCTCCTCGATGGAGGAGGCGCTGCTAGTTTTAGTAACATCTTGTTGTCGATTTTCTTTGACGTCATCATCAACGGCAGCGAAACAAACGGCTTTACCAAAACCTTTCCTGCTCCGCGAAGCAACGAAGTCCAATCTCCCTCTCCTTGGATCGCTGAATCTAACAGAGTTGAGCTTGAGCTGACTCCTGGTTGACTCGACGATTTTGAAACAGCTTTTGTTGAGCTGCAAATGAGAGATTAGCGCAGCGCTGGTACTCGTGCTTCCCATTCCTCTTATGCTTTTTCTCTTTCTCAACACTCAGCTTTGATTTTTTTTTTCTCTGTATTTTTTACTAAAAGAAAAGTTTTGAAAATGGGATTTGCTATAATATCTCTTATTTGGGGTTTTTTTTTTTTTTTTCCTTACGAAGGCGGAACGGTTGGCTATTGTTTCGGACGTCCCTGATATTTTTCTCGTAAGAGAAGGCCTCAGCGCATTTTAGCAAAGATGCACCGGAGAAAATTATATTGAGGGCCTCCGTGTTATTTCATCACTTTTTTTTATTATTTCATAAAGGATTTCATCATTTTTCCCGTTTCAATTGTCTTCTTTTCAAGGGGTTCCTTTAGAAAATGATTTTTAAAAAATTATTTTTTCATATTTTTAATATTTTATTTTGTAAAATATTATTTATTTAATAAAAATTATATATTGACTAATGAAAAATAAGACATTTTGCTTCAAAATTTTTTCATTTTTCAAAAAGGAGAAGATAATTGTTGAAAAAAAAAACTCCTTATAAGTAGAGTTACACAATAAGCTTGAAAATTGAGTTCTTTTTAAATTGAAATTTGAATATGATTTTTTAGATCAAAACTTAAATTAATTAGACCTAAATATTATTATATTTATAAAAAAATTTTACTTTTTAATTTTAAAAAAGTTTAAAAAACATTTGTTAAAATATTAATATAAAATTATTTTAATTTTAATATTTTTATTTTAAATATTATTAGAATATATATTTATATTTTATAAATAAAAAGATATTACAGCTTATAAAAATTTAATAATAAACATTATGAATATAAGATATTAATATTTTAATAGTAAAAATATTAATAGAAATAATATTTTAATAATTCATATAATATTTCAAATATTTTAAAATTTTTATATAGATAATATTATAAATAATATTTTATAATAATTACAATGCTTTAAATATTAATATACTTAATTTTTAATAATAAATAATATTATTTAAATATTTAATATTAATACAATATTTTTGTAATAAATATTATTAAAATAATACCATTTGAGATATTAATATTTTAATAGTAAATAGTTTTTAATATTTTAAAATTCATGAATATTGCTATTTGAAAAAATATTGCCTAAAACAAGAAAATATTTTTTATTAAGTCATCCAAATATTAAAATATCTCTACTTTTCAAAAAATCCTTACATTTTTCAAAATAATTTGTAAAAGCTAATTTCTATGTAACAAACAAACCCTAAGAGGGAAGATAATTTTTCAAACAAAGTTGTTAATTAATCGAATTATTTGTTGGCTTATAAGTTTATTTTTTTATCTGTGCATGTCATCCTTATACATAGGTCATGCTAATTTTTTCTATATTATTCCAATTTTATCAGATATCCATGAATGAACTCACAAGCTTATTTCAACTCTAAATAGAGTTTACATATGATTTTTAGGTTTAGACTTAGACAAAAAATTATTATATTAATAAAAATTTTTTATTTAATGTTAATTTAAAAATATTAGAACATCAATATAAGGATAATTATCCCATACAATGACAATGAAAAAAAAAACTCTGCAATAAGTGTTCATGCTCCATTTATTTATTATTCATTTTTTAAATACACTCCATCAGACACGTGTTATCCCTAAGAATCCCACTTGTGGAGTTTTTTCTTTCTACCACTAGTGTATAGGATAATTATCCTTATTATAAAATGTCTTTCAGTATTTTAATTGGAGATAATACCCTATTTGGCTCTTTAATTATAACAATTGTTCAATGTGGTATCTTAAAACTTAACTGAACCCTAAATGGCTGTTACGAAACGGTCTATTGACTTGGAGTTGCCACCAATCTATTTTGGTTAGGTGAGATTGGCTACTTATTGTTAGTATATACCTAGAGCCAATTAGCTCAAATGAGGCATTTATTAGTTAATAATGCAAGCCTGTCACATAGTTTAGTTATACACGTTTTTCCTTCATATTGGTAGTATGACAATAATAATAAACTATTGATTGGATGAAGCCTATGGAACACATTTGGCCTTGCAAAAGAACTGTAAATGAGTTAGAATTATAAAATCCTTATGCATTAAAGTCATGTTTCTAATACTATTCCTAGTTATTATATTGTTAAGACAGTGCATTGCTAATGTTCAAAGACTATTACGTTTTATGCCTTCTTACTTATGAAGTAAGCAACCGATCTCATAAGTTGAAGTGCATGGGATACATGGGATGACATGTGGGTGCTTGTTTTTGAAAAGAAATTCCTGGCTCATGCTTATCAATATAAGCAGAAAATTTTAATCGGAATTAAATATATGAAGCAAAATTGAACAAAGAAACACTTGGATTTTCTTAGAATCTTAGGAAAAGATATACATGTGATATGATTGTAATTTAAAATATAGATTTGATAGAAATCATATATGCTTAGGGACTCATAACTTTGAGCATTCCATGTTGGAATTCAAATCATGCTTAAACAAAGAAGAATAATAAATTTAATTAACAATTATTAAAGTATGTAGCAAAAAAATTAAATAAACATACCAAATTCCTCAATGGATCAAGTTAGGCATCTTTAATCGATCTAAAAATTCAAGAACATAGGAACAAAATTGAACCTTAAATCGGGATTGTCAAGATCCCTGATTAAATTCAATCTTCGCTTGTTCTGGCACATCAAGCTTGGTTATTGCAAACAAAGTCATCCAATTATCCAACCTCTAACAGTGATTCACACAAGTGACTCGAGAAATCTTAATGAGGTTTGGATTGTGTTTGCAAGAGTTGTATTAGTGGCTTGGTTTCATAGACTTTTCCTTTGATTGAACACCTATGTTGCGTTAAAAAATTGAGAACAAGAAAATATTTTTCTTTCTTAATGACTTTTTGCGTGCGGCTATCCCATTGTTAACAACAAAAAGGTGGCGTTAATCACATAACTTGGATAGCAAAATAAACATATATATATATAGGGTTTAGTGCATATTAAATTTATGGTATTATTGCACTTAGACCCTTGGACTAATTGAATTATTCAATTAAGTCCTTAAAAGATCAATATATTTATAATTTAATCCAATCCCATTTTAGTTTTGTAAAATCACCTTTATATGTGTGGCCCATTAGGCCCTTAACATGTTGGCGATAAATATATATTAATTCGATTAAGAATATTTATATTTATAGACCGTGAGTGGCATTTAGCAATGCATCATGGCCATCCCAATGTCAGAAGAGTTAATATGGTTTTTGACAAGCATTTTAGTGTATAGTATGTCAGTGTAATTAGATCCTTTCATCATATATCCCAGAAAATACAAGAGCATGGTGCAGTACCTACTCTTAGCCTATTTCATATTAGTCCTGCAGCCCTTATGTGTTAACTCCATAATCAGTATTGTCTTGGCCAAGGACTTTGAGTTAACATAGGCAAAGAACAAATGAGATATGTTCCCTCATATCACTTGGGGTGATGAATCCTCTTTAGACCATTGATTCACCTTTAGTATGCTTCATTTCAAACCCAAAACCACCCTTTTTTTGATATCCATCCATTATAGACCTATTTGTGATAATCTCTAAGTATGATAATTCACATACAAGGTGAACTAATGTCACAAGTCTAACGATTGCTTATACTACTGACACATGAGAATATTTTTCATAGACACTTAAGTGAAATACCAAATAGAACTCTCATAGCCGGTCATGTTCAGTGAATTTGTAACCATAACAAACACCCATGTAATGTCCCTAAATATCTCTATACTTCAACTTATGAGAATAGTTACATGCATCATATGCATGGAGGCTTACATATGCTAGTCTTTGTGTATTGTCAATGCCTTGCCTTGACAATACGATGACCAAGAATAGTTTTAGAAACACAACTTTATTGCATAAGGATCTTATAATTGCAACTCTTTATAATTCCTTTGCAAAGCCAATATATTTGATGGGCTTTATCTTTATAAGCTATTAATAACAATTATATTATAACTTATGGATAAAAATACCTTATTAACAATAAAAATGTATAATGTATTTTACATGAAATTTCTAAAGCCAGCGTATTACAAGCAAATCCAATTGGCTTGCAAGGTTTACACTAACATGCCGATCCCTACATGAATGCTCAATGGGTTAATTACTATAATCTTTTCTTAAAGCAGAAGCAGTCCAATGTTTTTCCTTTAACGGTGATCCACATAGATGCTTATTGGAGCCTTCATAAGGTTTGGTGGTTGTCCAATATTAGAGGCATAAAAATTTATTCAAAAGTAAACATACGCATTAGAATTAAACAAAGAAACAACTCGATTTCGTTAGGATCTTAAAAAGATATGATCTTATTACAATTTAAAACATATATCTAATAAAAATCATGCCTGTTTAAATACTTGTAACTCTAAGCATGCCGATCCCTACATAAATACACCATAGGTTGATTATTATGATCTCTTCTTGAGGATAAAAATAATCTAAATATTCTACCTCTAATAGTGATCCACATAAATGCCTATTGGAGCTTTCATAAGATCTAGTGGTTCTCTAGTGCTGGCCAAAAGTCTTCTTAAGCCTCGTTCAAAAGATATAAGGCCGATAAGTATAGATCCGATATGATTAAAAAATGATTCCCTTATCTATTGCACCAAACGGATATGTTTATTGGTATCTGAGCAAAATAGTTACTTCTTTAAGTAAACTTGGCACAAACATGGTTTCTAAGTGATCTGAAATTATTTCTGATCATAACAAAGGTGGAAAATCAGTTTTTTAACCTAAAAGAATTAATCAAAATCAAAAATTAAGATTTTTGAATTCCTTTGCCTATTTCTACGAAAAACTATTACTTCTTTATGGAGTTGTTTTTCTTTTCTTTAGTGCAACAGGCATGGGAATTTTTCTTGGATCACTTTAGATGTAAACCTGCTGGCTATATATCTTTTGGTTAAGGCTTGAGAAACTTTCTAGGTAGCACCAGAGAACCACCATACCTCATAAAGGCTCCAATAGGCATCTGTGTGGATCACAGTTAGAGGCATGACATTTGTGCTACTTATGGCCTTAAAAAGATCATAGTAATTAACCTATGGTGCATTAGTGTATGGATTAGCATGCTTAGAGTTATGAATCTTTGAGCAAGTATGATTTCTAATAGATTTATGTTTTAAATTGTAATCTAATTTCATATACTTATCTTTCTAAGGTCCTGGGGTAATTCGAGTGTTTTTTTGTTTAATTCTAGTGTGTAAGTTAATTCTAATTAAAATTTTATGGGTATATTGATATGCATGAGTTTAGGATTTTCTTTTGTGGATGACATCAAGAAATATGCCATAAAAGTGATATAAACATAAATAATGAAGAACAATTTGCTAGAATTTCATATAGCATTAAAACACATTTTCAAGATGAGCAAGCACATAAGAATTAGGAAACATGAGGGAGAAGTCAATGAAACATGAGAAATTCCAGATATACCATATCCAAGGCCATAATATGCATGAAGATACTAAGGCAAGGTTATCGTCAGCATGTTA
>JBBYHO010000001.1:6189083-6200830 GCA_038382025.1 Adansonia gregorii | reverse complement strand
TTTTAGCGGTGGCGGGCAAATTAAGCCCTTTTTTCAGAAAGCAGGTCTTCACGTTTTGAGCTTTCAACCGATTTATGTTCCCTATTTCCTGTTTTTATAGAAAGGGGAAAAGTACTTTTGGCATGGAAATTAATCAATTATTATTTTTATATATTTTATAATATTATAATTATATTTAAATTATTCTATATTAATATCTATTTATAAATTTTAAAATTATATTTATTTTATTTTTTATTATTTTATATATATATATATATGTTATATTCATATAATCATATTTAATTTATCTAATCTATTTTTATGTAGTAAAGTTAGTTTAGCATCATTATTAAAATAAAAAATTAAATTATATAAATTTTTATAAAAATGTAATTTAAAAATTTTAAATATTTGATATTATCCTATAAAAATGTTTTAATATATGAAAATGTCAAAATAGATGCTTAAAATAATATATTATTTTATCTAAAACTAACATCCAAATTGTAAATTTTTTTATTTTTTATTTCTGTATTTGAATTATTGAACAATAATTTTATAGCTAAAATTAAATTTTTTTATTTATTTAGTATTATATTTGCAGTGAAATGTAATTTTTAATTTCAAAAATAACAATCCTAAATGAGGTTTAAATAGATAATTATTTATCTATATTATACTAAAGTGTATTTAATATGATTGATTGAGTTTGTGCCACTAAGTTAAATAAATCAAAGAAAATAAATTATAAATTTAACAGTAAAATACATTATAGGTATTTAAGTTTTTTAATTTTAAAAATTAATTAATCTCTAAAAAAATACTCATATTATTTTTTTAAATAATTACTCACATATATTTTTTGTTCTAGTTCATTTGAATTAAAATCATTTTTAAATTAATAAAATTTTTAAATATTTTTAAATAATAATTCAAATTTACTATTAATTTTAATCTACGTAAAAAATTTAAAAAATTTTTAGACCAAAAACCTATAAAACACTTTAATTTGGAAACAGCTACCCATAAAACAAATATTCAAAAAAATATTACTAAATCTAAAATAATTTGTTAAAATACACTAATATTAATTTGTGGCAATACTAAAGCAACAACTGTATGCCTACCAATATAGTGTGGGTTATATGAGAAGATTAAAAATAAAAAAAAAATACATTTATTAATTTTTTTAATATAGGTTGAGAAAATTTCCCTTGAATTTATTGAAAAAGTGGATTAATCCACCAATCAAAATAAGCGGATATAATCCAAAGATAATTAATTATCGGTAGAATTAGGCGGAAAAAGTTCCTTTTTCTCTAACACTATAAAATTCCGATTTTACCTTCATGTCCCAGAGCAGCGCCCAGCGGCAGTCGTTTAAAAAAAAAAATTAAAACCTTGTAGCAGTAAGTATGTACTAACACAGATCTGTTTGATATAGATAATTTTTTTTAAAAATATGATATTTATATTATTTTATTTTATAATCGATTGATGATTAATATGGCTGGTATCAGTTTAGTACAACTAAGCTGGTTGCAATACTAGAAGATTAATTTAGTCATTTCACTTTAACCACGTCAGTTTCAACGCCTTTTGTCCGGTCCAAACATTATAACACGAACAAGGCGACACAATCCAAAACCCCAGAATTTGCTTAGAAAATTAAAATTTTTAGTAACTCTCAAATAATGAAAAAAAAAAGTGCCGAAGAAAGAATATTGAAATTCCGATCACCTTTATAAAAACAAAATAAAAAGACTCGATTCGTTTCTAGTCAGTTTCAACAGATCTGATTTCCCTCAGTTTTCAGTTATCGATCCCAAAAAACAAGCGGCAAACCCTAAAAAGACACAAATAGGGGGAAATTAAAAAAAAAAGAAGAAGAAAAAGCTATGTTCAGATTCGAATTTGAAAAGATCAGGAAACGAATTTGATTTAATCGAAGGAGAAGTGTTTTTTTTTTCCTTCAATTTCTGCAAT
Source organism: Adansonia gregorii (assembly GCA_038382025.1). Classification (NCBI taxonomy): domain Eukaryota; kingdom Viridiplantae; phylum Streptophyta; class Magnoliopsida; order Malvales; family Malvaceae; genus Adansonia; species Adansonia gregorii. The sequence continues at coordinate 6,198,862 of JBBYHO010000001.1, read as the reverse complement.
GGCCGACGCGCTCGCCTTGATTCCCGCTTCTATTCTCCGTAATCTCTCCGACAAGCTGTATGAGAAGCGCAAGAATGCTGCCCATGAGGTTCTTTTTTTTCACTTTCCTTTTTGAATTTCCCTGGAATTTAATTTATAGTTTTTTTTTTCAATGATTTAATTGTTCAACATTTTGTTATGAAAATTATGTGTAGGTTGAAGGAATTGTGAAACAACTGGCGTCGTCGGGAGATCACGAGAAGATATCGGCGGTGATCAATTTGTTGACCACAGAATTTACCAACTCGGCACAAGCCAATCACCGTAAGGTTGGTGGATGATGAATAATTTTTTGAATTTTAAAATTTTTTATGAGTTTTTCTACCTATTTAATTTGAATTTGGCTTAGTTTTGTTAAATTGTGGCGTTGTGTTTATAGGGAGGATTGATTGGTTTAGCTGCTGCCACTGTTGGGTTGACTTCTGAAGCCGCCCAACATCTTGAGGTAAGGACTAGTTTGTCTTTAATATTTCTGCATGTTTAAATCTTATCAGAAACATGTAGGATAATTTTTACCATGGCATTGTTATTTAAGAACCAAGAATTATATCTCATGGTTTGAAGACTTCTGCCCTATGATTGGAATGTTTTAGGGTTGTTAATGCAGGTTTCATGTTTGTTTATTAATAAGAAAGCAACTGGAGTAGGCATGCAATTGGTTTGCCTTATTAGTTACAACCTGACATAAGCTACGGGATTGCTCATTCTAGATTTAATAAATTTTAGTTTTTGACCATCAGACTTCTGTGATCTCTGGTAGGGAGTTGGAAATAGATCTGCTTAATGCGAGAAATCAGGGCTCGCTTCTGATGAAATCTGAAAGGAATATAAATAATTAGTCTTCTTACTGATTTGGTTTTACCTTTTATAGTCTCTAATATTGCTACGGTTGCTTTATTGAACAATTGTTTTTATGATTGCTTGCATGATGTTACTATTGTATGCTTAGCTCCTTCCTATTCATCATATAAGTTGTAGAAAAGTCTTATATACTTGACCACTGTAGTTTTTTTAATCTAACGCCTTGCTTTTGTACCACATTTGTGGATGTGAGAGATGCTATATTGAGTTATTGACTCAGCTAATTTTTTTTTTCTGGCCTATGTTTTCGAGAGAGATGTATTTTTTAAGATTGCTTAGTCATGGAACCATAGATGTGCTTGAGGATTGTGAGTTAATGCCATGAGCAGGTTTTTCAAGCCAGTTGAGAGTTCTGCTTTTGATATAAATGAAGGCAGACTTTAAAACCTCCTAGATTAAGTAATTTGAATTGATTATTTAGTGTCATTTCCTGTGGGTCCCACTTAGTCACTGAACTAGGTTTGCTTAGAGGATTGTTACATGTACTATATCTCACTAATATTACATCCGTCTACTTAATGGAAAAATAACTTATTGAGCACACTTTTTTGGGCTTAATACTGGTTATACAAACTGATTATTTTTTGAAAATGTTTTTTCTCATTTGTTTATTACACTTATACTTCTAAAAGAATTGGGAAACTTAAAAAAGGTTGAATTAGACATCAATGAACATTTAATAACATAATTGGCCAAGCCTTTAAAATATTGTTTCTTTTGGTTTGATCTTTTACTCCTGAGGAAAGAATCGGATACAATTACTGTTGGTTGGTTGTTCCCCTCATAAGGACTGTTTTCATTATTAGTTGAGATAATTATAAAGCTTTCAAGCTGGGTAGTAGACTGCATCTATTGGTACATTTCTGTTCCAGTTATGTTACTTGGCGTGGCTAGTGGTTTTTTATATTTTTCTCTTTCCTTTTTAGTCTTGTAAGGGGAGAGAGGATGAATGTTGGGCGGGGGGCACGCTAGGAGTTGAGACTTATGTTCTTTCTGCGGTTAGAAGGGATTACCCTATTTTCAAATTTTATTCTTTCTCAAGTGGAATAAAAAGTAAAAATAGATAAACGTTTTCTGCTCTTCCATTGGATGATTATTTTTTCCTGTATTGGAAAAATTCTGTTATCAGTCACCAGTTAGCTGTTTGTTTTGTTAACATCTTTTCTGTCTTATTTTCTATATAAATTATGATGAATTTGCTTTTGATGCAATCTGCCAGCAAATTGTGCCACCAGTGCTCAGCTCTTTTTCTGACCAAGATAGCAGAGTTCGTTATTATGCTTGTGAAGCTCTATATAACATTGCAAAGGTGAAAGAAGATTGGTTTATGCATTTTTATCGTTTTATGTTTTCTTTACTAATAGCATACAGGATGTGCTGTTTTCTGCTGTACAGGTTGTCCGAGGAGATTTTATCATATTCTTTAATCAGATATTTGATGCTTTATGCAAGCTATCAGCTGATGCAGATCCCAATGTACAGAGCGCTGCTCACCTTTTAGATAGGCTTGTGAAGGTTAATAATTGTTCCTTCATCTAAATTTGGCATCTGATTATGTGAAATATGGGAATTTATTGCCCTTGTATTTATGATGTGAAACAGGACATTGTTACTGAAAGTGACCAGTTCAGGTGCTCTTTATTCTTCTCAAATTTCACTTCATGAATCTTGTTTCACATAGAGGTCTCATTTCAGTTTTCTGGGGACTATTTTTTAATGTTATTTGTATGGTTGCTTTGCCTTCAGTATTGAAGAATTCATACCGTTATTGAGAGAGCGTATGAATGTCCTGAATCCCTACGTCCGTCAGTTTTTAGTTGGATGGATAACTGTACTGGATAGTGTTCCAGATATTGACATGTTGGGTTTCCTTCCTGATTTTCTTGATGGTAATAAAATTTTGGTCTTTTTAAGCCAATGCGCTATTTCCCTATGAGAGGTTATTTTAATTAATTACCTCTTGATAACTTTCAGGTTTGTTTAATATGTTAAGTGATTCTAGTCGTGAAATACGACAACAAGCTGATTCAGCACTTTCAGAGTTCCTCCAAGAGATTAAAAACTCCCCAGTAAGACTTCCACTAACATGTAGTTCTCTGAATGTTAGCTTGGCTCCATGTCCACTTGTCTTAAAGTTTTTTACGCTAAGATTTTTCTGATTTCCAAATCTTTATGCGAATAACATGATTGGTACCTCAACATTTTTACTGAAAAAGGTTAAGGATTTATTATGTATCATTTACCAAAGTATTTCTCATAAAAAGAAAATCTTTGGGTCATTTGTAATTTTCTGACTCTAGCAGTGTTACTCTTTGAAGTCTGTAGATTATGGTCGCATGGCTGAAATACTGGTGCAAAGGGCAGCTTCTCCTGATGAATTCACTCGGTTAACAGCTGTCACTTGGGTGAGTCGAATTTGACTGAATGTTGCCACAGTAGGGAATACGGTTTAAAGCAGAAAAGAGGAGAAGAATCTTGATAATGGATTCTTCCCCTTGTCAATATATTTATTTATGCTATGATATTCTTTTTTATTTCTTGCTATTCATCGACTGATTATTCTATGTGGAACTTTCACATCACAGACAATCAAATTTAGTTTTCTCTGTACAGATAAATGAGTTTGTAAAACTTGGTGGAGATCAGCTTGTTCCTTACTATGCTGACATACTGGGAGCCATTCTCCCCTGCATATCTGATGAAGAAGAGAAAATTAGGGTGGTAAGTTTATTTCTTTTATAGTCGCCTTAATAAATAACTATCTGCAATGTTATTTAGAAATGCATATCATTTCTTTCCTTTTGTGTATTTTCTTCTATATTTTTACATTAGGTTGCTCGTGAAACCAATGAGGAACTTCGTTCTGTCAAGGCTGATCCAGCAGAAGCTTTTGATGTTGGGGCCATTCTCTCCATTGCTAGGAGGTGTAGTTTTTTTTTTGCCTGGGAAAAATGCTAGTTTTGAAATGCTATTAGTAGTTTGCATTTCCATGTGCATATATAGCTCTTCTGTATTTTGAAGAGCTATAGAAAAGTGCCTGAAATGCTATCTCTTTTTTTCTTAATAATTTCACTTTACACTGATTTTGTGGTAATTACTATTTTCTTTGACTGATCAGGCAACTGGATAGCGAGTGGGATGCCACTAGAATTGAAGCATTGCACTGGATATCAACCCTTTTAAACAGACATCGTGCTGAGGTGAGGCAGTTATTTGTTGTTTATTTATTTATTTTTACATCCGACTCTGTTTTTTACTGTCATCATAGTGATTTTACTTGCACAAAAACTTTATCAAAGTCCAAGTTTATATTACCGTTTAATCATTTAATGACTCCTTGGAATAAAGCTCAAATCTTTTAACATTATATCTAGTAGGCGCCTGGTTTTCATGTTTCTGTTACTTTCTGCTATTATATTCCCTTTGAAGCTTCAAGGAGTGTCTATCTCTTTTATAAGCATTGTCGCTTAAGATGTGTTTAGTCCTACTAGAATTTACTAAATATGATGCTTGTTAAATTATAGGTAGATGCAAAGTACAAAAGGTTTCAATCTAAATTTCCACTAGCCTTTTTTATTCTGAACTAAAATACAAGTAGACTTGATATAATGGTCAACAATGAGATCTTGATGGCTGCCAAAAGCGGACCTTCTTGGCTTCTTTTGATACATGGATATGCGTAGCATCTGCATCTCAATAAAAGTCCTAATTGGACTATTGTTAGCACCTTTTGTGGAATCACATCTTACGTTGCATAACTGAAATCCTTTCATGTATGAAACAGACCACATTGCCTGTGTAAAGGCATGATAATTTCAACATAAATTGAAATAAAATTTTATGGCCTCATGTAATATTTGTGGTTTGAACGTTATATTCATTTGCAGTTTCTGATGCCAGTGGATGATATTTAATTTTTTAACTGAAACAGGTCTTAGGTTTTCTAAATGACATATTTGACACCCTTCTGAAAGCTCTATCTGACTCTTCGGATGAGGTATATTTCTGCTCTTTCTTACCTGTTTGATATTTAACTGTTTCATTAAGAGTTTTTATTTTATTTTATTTCTTTATTCTTGTTTCACATATTAGTGTATTGCTATAGTTACAATAGGATGTTCCGTATGTATAATTTTGTTTCTTGGATGGAACTATTATTGAAACTCCTAGCTAACTCAGCTGGCAATATCTTTATACGCTCTTCCTCAAGATCCTAGAAACACTCTTGCCTTTGCTAGAGGTTCTCCTATTCCTCATTCTGTCTTTCTTCTTATTCTTTTGGAAGGGGTTGGGGATTAAGGATCGAAGTGGGATATGTCTATTCCGTTGTCAAAACATTGAACCTGAAAAATAAGAGAAAGGGGGGCAGGGGTGTTGTAAAATATAGTACTTCTTAAGGAGGCTAAAATTCCTGTATTTCACTGTGAAAGTGTTGTTTCGATAGCTTTGGACCCAATTAGTTTGCTTTATTTTCTTCCTTTCGGTTATTTTGTGAGAAAAACTTGTTTCTTAATCCCTCTGACATTATTGCAAAATTTGATGCAAGTTAGTACCAGTCAATCCATTTTTGACATTCATTACTGAGCTTCTTTTGTTTCATTTCTATAATCTTCCATCATTTCTAGCTGTGCTTTTATTCCAATTATTGGTCCTGGTTACTGCACTCTTTATCTTGAACTGGTTATTAGTCCTTTTGTACTTTTGTTAGGCTGAATGGATGATAATGAGACAATTCTTGGGAAAATTTTCTTCTTGGGACTGTTTGTGAACATCTTAGTCATTACTAACCCTTACTTCTGAATCATTATCAAATAGATGGTTGTTATTATGCCGGGGATGTATCTAATGTAGCCTCTGGTCTTCCTCTCAAATTCCCGTTTTCATGTTATAAAATTGAAATTAAAACTGTTCAGACTTGATTTTATGATTTCAACTATTTATATATGTTCTCTTTATTAATATATGTGTTTTCATGGTATTAACTTAAAGATGCTCTTGTTTGTGTATATTAATTTATCATGCAATTTGGATTTTGCCATCAGGTTGTGCTCCTAGTTCTTGATATTCATGCATGCATAGCGCAAGATCCCCTACACTTCCGCCAGCTTGTTGTTTTTCTGGTGCATAATTTTCGGGTTGATCATTCTCTTCTGGAGAGGTGATTCTATACCCCTCAACCCCGATTTCCATTTTTTTAATGGATAATTTTTTATTACTATGAATTGTTTCGTTGAGTAGCACTCTTGTAGGCTACATGGCCAAGATTTCTTGCAGTTATGTACCTGTGTCTCATCTCTTTCTTTTGCAAATCGTTCTTCTGTATTCTTAGGCGTGGTGCTTTAATAATCCGTAGACTTTGTGTTCTCTTGGATGCTGAAAGGGTCTATCGTGAGCTATCCACCATACTAGAGGGAGAAGCAGATCTGGATTTTGCATGCATTATGGTTCAGGTTCTGTCGTTTATTTAAGGATTCAACTAATGCAATGATGCTTTTCGGTTAAAATAATAAAATGAATCAATGGCATAACTTTAAAATGTGATAGTCATGACTTTGTTATTAAAGTTAATATAGTTTTTCGAATCGTTATCTTTTAGTAGAATTGTATTTCCATTAAGCATCCAATTTAAAATTTTCTCCTTTCTCTTTCAGGCTTTGAATTTAATTCTACTCACTTCTTCTGAGCTATCTGAGCTTCGGGAACTTTTAAAACAGTCACTGGTTAAGGATGCTGGAAAAGATTTATTTGTTTCTTTGTATGCTTCGTGGTGCCATTCACCCATGGCGATCATAAGTCTTTGTTTATTAGCACAGGTAAGAAACTATAATTCCTTTAATGGCTTGCCAATCTTTCTCTTTTTGTGTGTGGTGGGCTGAGGGAAGAGCTGCAGGGTTGGACCATCTACTTTTCATAGTTGTTAATCTAGTTTTTTTTGCTTGATAGACGTACCAGCTTGCAAGTGCCGTGATTCAGTCCTTGGGTGAGGAAGATATTAACGTCAAGTTTTTGGTTCAGCTTGATAAATTGATTCGCTTGCTTGAAACTCCAGTTTTTGCTTATCTTAGATTGCAGGTGCTTAAACAAATACTAATTTCTTGCCTTACTTGCCCTTTTAACATCTTTAATATACTTGATTTGTAGGAATTGTAACATCGTGTAATGATTATTTGTCTGCATATAATCTTCTCTCTCTGCCCCCTCCCCCCGTGGCTCACAATGTTGTATTTTGCTTTTTTAAACTAAATTATGGTATTTCATGTGATCTTTTGCCATAATAGAGATTCTTTTTCATATGGTAACATCTAAAATTTTGCCTTAGCTCAACCATTTTATGGTGGGATGTTTTGCCAATGCCAGCCTCATCGAAAAAGGTTATGCATCCAGCATTTTATAACTGGTCATCAAACTTTATACGGTGAACAGTTGCCCTTCTCAGATAGTTTCTTGTCTTCATGCCTGAAATATTGTTTGAAACTTTTTGCTTATTTTACCATGCCAAATATATTAGCTTTGTTGAATTCATTAGTTGTAATTGTAGTTGCATTTTTCTTATAACTAACTGGTTTGTTTCTGTGTTCCTTGTTTCTTTTGAATTTTGAAGATCTGTTGTGTAGCTGATCTTTTTATTCATTTCCAGCTTCTTGAACCAGGAAGATATACGTGGTTGCTGAAAGCATTGTATGGTCTTTTAATGTTACTTCCGCAGGTATGTCTGTGCTACTTTCATTTTTTGGCACCACTGCCCCAAACCTTAAAAAAAAAAAAAAAAAAGATGTCTCTGTTGACAACTTGACATCAACAAAACGGGTCAAACATTTCTTTTATACTCCAGGATTGAAATGGGATGGTTGATTGATTTTAAGGGGACTTCTCTAGTGTGTGTGTGTGTTCACGCCTGTCACAATTTACACACACACACACACACACACACACACATTGTGTTATTTTTTCGTTGTTAAATTGTATTGATCTTTTTGATTTAACTGCAGCAAAGTGCTGCATTCAGGATATTGCGCACTCGTTTAAAAACTGTGCCATCATACTCCTTCAGTGGTGATCCACTCAAACGAGCATCATTTGGCAACCCATACTCCCAAATTTTACATTGTAGTGGATCTCTGGTCACTGAGGATGGTAATATAAGCCAAGATAATGGGAATTTACAGAAAGGGATTAACTTTGGTTCAAAGCTGCAACAGTTTGAGCAAATGCAGCGACAACACCGTATGCTTGAAAAATCACAAGCGCATGCACAATCACAGAAAAGTTCTACTTCTTTATCAAAGGTGCGTGAGCTGCTTGTTGGGAGTCTCATTGTCATTGCATTCTTTCATTATTTAATGGTTTTGTTAGAAATATGGCATTATGTTGTCAATTAGGTTAAAGAAGAGTGGAAAAACTGCAAATTAGTACATTCGATGGTATGATAAGGAGAGATTTCCCGTTAGAAGATTTGCCTTCGAACTCTATAATAATTGTTATATTGGGCTATCGGCAGAAAAAGAAAGGTCCTCTTGGGTGGTCTTTCTTCATTATGTTTCGCCTTTGTGCATCTTTCCTGCCAACAGTCTTTTATGGTTTTCCACTATATGAGATTCAATTTGGCATCTCCCTTCTCCTTTATGCAGGAAGGGCCACAAGCAGAAGACTCCTGACAACCTCCAACATCAGACTGAAAACATGCCTCCTTCAAGACCATCTAGAAGAGGCCCGTGGTAGTTGCCAATTTAATTGTTGTTGCTGCTGCTGCCTATTGTGAGTTCAAGGTCAATTCTACTATCATCTTAAGATGGTTGAGCCACTGGTGAGATCTGGCATAGTATGTAAAACTGTATATCGTCGTAGTTTGTTTCTATTAAACTCATGGAGGTTGGGATGGTGAAAATGGGGTTTTGATTAGAAGCTTTGTGGGGGGGGGGTTCGGAGCTATTCTTTTTCCTTTGCAAGGAGGATATGCCCATGTGGTTCTGTTATTTTTTATTGAAATCCACATGGATTAGAGGGAGATAATGAATTTAGGAAATGCAACTTTTTTTTTTCTATCATCTGTTCACGTCTTGTAGCGATCTTATAAAATCGCTAATTCATGTACAAATTGATACTGGGTGCAACCATGCATGTTCCTTTTTTTGGATTGGATACATAATTGATTCTATTGCGATGCTGTACTGTATGCAACATCAAAAACAGGAAGTTTTGATGTATTAGTTTCCAAGATATGGCATAGCAGTTTCATTTCATTTGATTGATAACCTTTTGTTTATTTATTATTTATTTTCCCGTGTAGATTTGTAGAAATAACGGAGGCGTTGATATTTCAGCAGATTTTACACTTTTTTATTATTTTAAAATTGTCAAGTTTTATTTATTTATTTTTTCTGTCAGAGCTTTGAGCTTTGCATTGATCTATTGATGGGTTTTTGGTATATTATGATTTGGAATCAGTAACTGAAAGATAAACTTTTTGTTTGTGGATCTCATTGGGTGATTTCAGCTGGAATTTGGTGATTAAATCTGGGTCTTGATCGATTTCCTTGATGGGCTCTGTTGGATTTTGTTATAGATAAATGATTTATCCTTGTTGGTTCCGCTTTGGTTTGGAACTTTGGATGCCAGTAATTACTGGACGTGTGAAGCGTAGCAGAGTGCAATGCTCGTGGAATTTCACATCGGTTGTGTTATTTGTGTGTCAAAGTTCGACGGTGTATTAGTGTTCACATCATTTTCAGCTTGTGAGGGTGGACAAAATTATTAGGTCCAATGAATTGATGCAGATAATAATTTATGCGTTAATATAGATTGTAATATTTAGCATAAGAGTTGATAATGTAGACTCTGATATTTTGAGGATGCTAATGATATGCTTTTGGAGACCATGA
>JBBYHO010000001.1:6127559-6143197 GCA_038382025.1 Adansonia gregorii | reverse complement strand
TTGCGTAATCATAAAAGTCCTTGGATTATGATAAATGACTTAAATATGTGGAACATGAACTAGGTTATGGAAAATGACCCAAACAACATACATGAAATTGCATGAAAATCCTTCGATCATGGAAAATGATGTAAATGACCCCAACACACATTAAATTGTATGAAAGTCCCTAGATAATGGAAAATAACCTAAATGACCCTTACATACATCATATTGCTAAAAGAAAAATCCTGGCTCATGCATATCGATATAACCTCAATTAATCAAAATTAAACATGCACAATAGAATTAAATAGAAAAACCCAAAATTTCCTCATAATCTTAGGAATGGATGTGCATATGATCGGATAGCTATTTTAAAACATAGCTATGATCAAAATCATACCTATATAGAGACTTGTAACTTTAAGTGTGTCAATCCCTTAACAAATGCACCATAGGTTGATTACTACTATCTCTTTTTGAGGCCAAAACTAACACGAGTGTCTTGCCTTTAATGATGATCCATGTAGAAGCCCATTAGAGCCTTCATAAGTTCTAATAGTTCTCTAATGCTAGCCAAAACGCTTCTTAAACCTTAACCAAACAATATATAGCCAATAAGTTCATATTTGAAGTGATTCGGGAATAATTGCCATGCTTGTTATGCTAAAAAAGAGAAAAAAACAACTTCATAAGAAAGTTACTATCTTTCATAGATATAGGCAAATAAATCTAGAATTCTAAATTTTTTACTCTAATTGATACTTTAGAATAGAAAATTGATTTTCCATCTTTCATTGCGATCAAAACCATTTTCTAATCACCTAGGATGCAAACTTTCACAATTAAGTGAAGAAAGCAAAGATTTTGGGGTAGCCAATTGTACAATTTTTGTGAAAAATTATTTTCTCATTGCTAAAAAAATATTTTTCTAATTTTGTTGTGTCAAGAATGATTTGAGAACACTCAAAAAATCCATGAAAATGCTTAGAGAGCTTAAAGAAGCATACGTGTTACACCAAACCCCTCAAAGAAATTAAAGTTCATGCCTAAGGTTTTCTTAATGCTTCTAATCAGCCAAAAAGCCTTAATAATGTATTTAAATACACCTTAGGTTAGGTTACGCTTGACTATTTGGTCAACTAAGCCCAATACTAACATACCCAATACATGGCCTTACTTTGAAGTATTTCGTGGAGCCTAATTAAAACTATTTTAATTAGCTTGTCTAAGATTGGGCTTGAATATTAACTTACTAATATTTTAGCCTAATAGCATACCAAATATTGCTATTCCATATGCCTAGCCCATTAGTAAGCCTCACTTGGAGTAGTTTATAACTAAACTCTCTTGGCTTGATAATTAAGGCTTTTGGCGCAACCCTAAATTTACATGTTAGATAATTTAATTAATAACTAAATGTTCTAACCAAGGAAAATAATTTTACTTCATCTAAATAACATTAAAAAATTAATTAAAAATAATCAAATAATTTTTTAATTTTTTAAATAAAATTATTTAGCTTTATTTAATAAAATCCCTAAAACCATGTCTAGCAATAGACATTATTATGATAGGACATTCCTATCTTTATCGCCATATGTTGTAGTTGGTGGAATTCATCATTAGCCAGACCAAGCTGAGTGATGTTCTGCAAAACAGAAGAAACATTTTACAAAGTTAGATCATTCCCAAGGATGTCAGTGACCAGTTGCCCGTAGGTCCAATTAGGCGGCAGAGGGATATTATGACGTTGGAAAAGGTGCTCTCTTTCTTATCCTTCTAGTTAAGGGGCAAAAAGAAGCACTTTCGCTACTAAGAAACCTGGAATAGGCCTAGGAAAGAGAGACAACAGAATCATCAAACTTATTCATAATAAAGATATAAAAACCAGGGAAAAAGGGCTTAGGGTTTCAACGTGCCCACTTTCCCAATAGGCAACGGAGCAGAACCAGAAGGAATGAATGCAAGCAGGTCAAGTACAGAAAATAGATAAGGGTATGCATCTAATTTGATTCTTAGTTGAGAATTCATCAAATGGGTTTATGGTGATTTATAAAAAAAAAGGATAATTGAACAACTCGTATATCCTCTATTGTGCAAGCTTGCAGCTTTAATGGTTTAGAGGATTCCCTAATCTGGGTAGATGGTATCTTTCTCTTTCCTAACCACTCAGTTTGGAATATGCTTCTACTTCCACACTACTGCTGCTGCCCTTCGAGCATGCCTCGTACGCTTACCAGTCACCTATGCTTTTGCAGCATGCCCGAAGCCTTACCACTTGGCTATATTCCATACGGCCTATTTTGGATGGTAAGAACGGGGAGAGGGGGAAGGGAGAAGCAGGGCTCGTTTTCGAGGTCATACAAAATTACATTGTCCTCCTCTCTTCTTAGACATCGAAATCGAAAGTCACATCACGGAATGATAGGACATTCCTATCTTTATCGCCATATTAAGACAACTCCAATTAGATTTCATAAATGTAATTTATGTCTTAAATTATTCTTAATTGAACTAATTCAATTAAGTCCTACTTAATTAAATCTCAATTTTAATCAATAGATTAACTTATTTGTGTGACTCATTAGGCTTCCATCATAATAGCAATAAATATAATTACCCAATTATGTGTATTTATATTTATAAAAAAAATTAGCCTCTAACAAGGCATCATGGCCTTTTGATATGCAAGAAGAGTTAATATGACCTCTTTGAGAAACCTTTCTATAACCATCCATTCAGTGTACTTTGGTCATTTCACCCAATATCCCAAAAAGACCATGAGCATAGTGTAAAGTCTACTAAAGTATAAATCCATTTTAGTTCTTGTAGCTTTTGGTTAACCTCATCAATTGAAAGAAATAATTTCTCTTAAATTCATCATACATTGGCCAACGACTTTATCAAATTAACCAAAGCTAAGAACATATAAAATATGTCACCAATGTCACTTGAAATGTTGAATCCTCTCTAGAGCACTCATTTATCCACCATATGATTCATGTCATACCTAATGTACCCTACCTTAAATATCCATCTATTGTGGACTCATTTCAGATAAATCAAAATAAAAAACTCCTCATACAAGATAACTTGATGTCATAAGTTTGAAGACTAATGTACACAATTGGCATATGAGAACATACTTCTAGACATCTGAGTGAGTTATACCAAATAGAGTTCTCATACGAGCCATGTTCAATAAACTTGTTTCCATAAAACAAGTACTCATATGTTATCCCTAAATATCTCTATCCTTTAACTTTTATGAGATCAAAGAGTTACATGCATTCAATGTGTGGATGCTTAGCATATATTACTCATTGTGCATTCTAATGACCCGAAATATTTTTAGAAATGCGATTTTAATGCATAAGGATCTTATTATGATATCTCATTACGAACTTTTTAAGGCTATCTTGTTTTACATGCTTCATCCAATGAGTGTTTGCATGATTATCAATCATACTACCAATATGAAGAAAAATCTTGAATTACTAACATAAGTGATTAGTTTGCATCATTAACTTATATATGCCTCATCTAATTAGATTGGCACTGGTGCATATACTAACACCTCTAACTTGCACTGAGCCAATCACTAGTGCATCTAATGCCTAACTCTTTTGATTAACAATTGTGTATGAAATTAGACAAAGCTTTAGTACAATTGTGAGAATATGCTTCAATCATATTCATGGTTATCTCATTATCAAAGTCATCAACTATGTGGATCACAATGAGACCTAGATTCCAATCATATGCCTTAATTCTTACTTTAACAACTATTAAGAATCTTTTATTAGTTTGTTAGCTAAAGATCTAAATGTAACTCGTTTTCTGAGCCTAAACAAAAGAGTTTGTTTTTGACCTTTAAAGCATAAACATGCAATCCTCTCTAGTTTTGAAAACTTTCCAAATGATTTCATTTTTAACATAATGGCTATTTATTGCTAAGTCAAATTATGATCTTTAACTTTTAAAAAATCATACATGTGTTCTACTAAATTTTCTATTTATAGATGTAAAAGAATTGGATCTAAAAACTATTTTTGAATCCTTTAACTTATAGGTCATTTAATATTCCCAATAGTATTACAAGGGTATGTTTAAGAATAATAAGACCATAACATAGAACAAATTCTATAATTAATGATTCATTCAACGAGGACTGAATCTAAGCTAGGCATCAAAAGGCATCAATCATCCTAAATTGGCATGTAAATGCAAAAATAAACATCTTATGTTTATGAATAAATCATGATCATGTTTCAAAAATATCAATCAAGAAGGCAAGCTTTGCTTAATATCAATAAGGTGGCCTTTATCTATGGTCCATCTTCACCAATCCTTTTATTTGGGTGTTACAATATGTCATACATATTTAAGCAACAACTTCTACGTATCATATACCAAGATAAGTGAACTAATCTTAATGTATATCTGATATAAAAGCTTTTGTTAGGTTTCTTAATTTTTAACATATCAAAATATTTCCATGCAATTTTTACTCCATTAATCTTGCTCTCTTTAATATTGGCATATTCCTTTATCATCTCCATTGTCTTTCTTTAAAAGAAAATACGTGGACAATGCATGGATCATTATCCATTAAAGTGCTCAAGTCTTTAAATACATCCATCAATAAGGCCTAGTTAGGCTACCTTTTGACATCTTGCTTAAGAACAACTCTTTAGGATGATAAACCTCTGATTATTATTATTATTATTATTATGATTCTTATAAAATGATTCTTTAAGGTTGTAAATGATTTCATGAGCTTAAATAGCTACTTTCTTCTTTCAAAGTTTAGGCATTAAACTAGCCCTTATAACAATGTGGCTTAATCAAGGTCATTAATATGAGCTTGATAGATTACCTCTAACCTAGTCGGCTATTCTTGGATATGCCATTTAATATGGGCTTCGTCATAGAGTCTGGCCCATTAAGACATTGGTATCAGATACAACACTTAGCAATAGTCTATTAGTCATAGTGTGTCTATACCCATTAGGAACCAAAGCATTTTATGGTTTATAAATTGTATTTTCAATCATTAAGTAAAGTTTCATGACTTTAATGATGTCTTTATTATTTTATCAAGATTATAGCCTTCAACCATAATTAAAGAAGTTCAACATTTGAATCTTCTTAATGAGCTAGACACATATTTCACCTTTATACAACCTTGAGCGACTCAACAAATCTTGTAAAAGCTAATTGGGTAGGTAACTTAGTTTACCGATTACATCTCTATGCAACTCTTAGATCAGTTAGGTGCAACTCTTTGCCTAAATGCATCGTATGCATTTCACCTAACCATCACCTCTAAAGTTATATGGTTAAGTACGACACATCCGAATCACTTACAATAATTTAGTAAGAACTATTATCCATAACTCAAGTTATTTAGGTGGAAAAGGCCCTGAGCGACTCAACAGATCCTTATGGTTGAAACTCAGGATCTTGTTATGAATAATGGGAGGCATCTTTGATCATGCTTAGGCATGGACTCAATATTTTATGAGCTATTTTTATTCATTTATCTTAGGTCTCATTGCTTTGTTTGATTAGCATGCTTAGCATTTATTCAATCATATATCACATATATAAAAATTCAAAAATAAATCTAACACATGCAATCTGCTAAGATGATTATGGACTTTATCTATCTAGTTACCTTGAGCCATTAGTTATCTAGTTGGTTAAATTCTTAGGGATATCATACAAGGTTTTTGTAAGTCTTAATGATGATCTCTTTGGTATTTCTTCTTGGCACCATCTTCTTTACATCTTGGATTTACCTAAGTTATAATCTTAACTTAAATCTAAATCTACGTGTCCTAAGTAACTATTAGATATTATTGTAAGAAACCTCTGGTTACATTCGAGGGGAGTTGTGTGAAAAGAGAATTTAAAATCGAGAATGAAAAGAGAATACAGGGTTCCTCTACCCTATTTACAAAATAAATACCAGAATGAAAATTCAACCGTCCACAACCCAGTCATACTAAGGTCTAGTCCATAATCATCCTCATGCTAACATAATCATATTATAAGCATGAAACAAAATAAGCATAGCCAATGTTACTTACTAGTTGTGTGTCATTTAAATAAACCTCATCAAACAATTTTTGATGATTTATCAAATCACGTAGTAATTTTGGTTCTTTAATTCAAATATTTTTAATTAAATTCCTAACTTATAGGAAACTTGTATTAAATCGATTATTACCTAACTTTAGCTTGTTTACCTTAATTAGGACAATATGTAACTTTTAGATAACTTTGTCTTAATTTAGACAAACTATTCATTTTAGGAAATTTGTTTTCTAAAAACAACATTTTAAGACATTAAATTGGACATTACTTAACTTTTTAGGTTGTTTGTCTTAATTAGAACATTATCTAACTTTTAGATACTTATGTCTTAATTTAAACAAACTATTTAGCTTGTAATATTTCTTAAACCATTTAGGAAAGTAGTTTTCAAATAGTAATTGATCCATATTTGATTTAATTAAGAAAAAAATTTTTACATGATTAATAGTTCTTCCAATCATGTTAGAACAAATCTCACTCCAAGTAGGATTAATTATTTAAATTAAATATATTTTTCAATTAAATAGTTTAATTGAATTTTAATTTCATGCTTATCATATTATTCAATTCATATCTTAAATAATTTAAGAAAATTAGTACAATTGGATAATTAGGTGTTTGATGATAAGTAAGAGTTATAATGGAACACAACCTCTTCAAGAACCCTAGTCCAACCAAGAGTTTGCTCTATGCATGGTTATCTTAGCCATCCTAATCCAACTCAAATACAATTGTCTTACTAAATCTCCAAAAATACAAAAAAAAAAATTTGTAGCAACATCTTGCTGCCATAGATGTTGCACCAAGGTCCTTAAAAGAGAGAGAATTTGGCCAGAGCCTCAGCCACACCTACTGCACACATTATGGCTCGAAATTGAAACATTTTCAACTTTGATTTTAACAAAAAATTTCCAACAAGTTTTATGAGCACGTCATGATACTTTCAAGGTTGGAAAATCATGGAAAAAATCATCATAATGGCTACCCAAAAATTCAACCCTATCAAAAGCACCCATTTTAGCAACAGTCAATACCAAAACATTGATAGATAACTCAAATATCAATTTAATTAAAAAAACATATTTTAAACTAATTAATATTGATTATAAACATGGATTAACATGTTTGATAATTATAAATTAGAAAGAAACAATTTCTTTAATTTTTAATTCAAAAAACAGATCAAAACAACATCAAAATAACCCCGAAAAGCTTAAGACATATTAGGACTTTATTCTTGATTAATTAAAATTTTTTAATTAATTATTTAAACACTTTTAAACATGATTAAAGCCAAAAAAAGCCTATTTTCTAGATTTTAAAAATTAAAGAGAAACAATTTTCTAAGAATTTTACCAAAATGAAAAATACTAAATCAACACATAAATTAATCTGATTGATTATCACCAAAAACAAACATGCTAGACTACATGTAATCTATAAACTTGGCTCTGATCCTATTGAAAGGGAAAATTTGAGCTTATGCATATCGATATAAGCTTCAAATTTAATTAGAATTAAACATACACTATGGAATTAAACAAAGAAACACTTGGATTTTTTTAGGGTCTTAGGAAGAATGTACATGTGAGTGGATAGCTATTTTAAAACACGGATATGATATAAATTATTGTAGGCAACCTATATTGTCTTGGCCCTTAATTAACTTTTTCCTTATTTTTTGGGTTAATAGGATTTTTTTAGTTTTGGATATAGCTCGATGAGCTATAGATGATAGAAAGGTCCAATTAAGGTTCCAGTTAGTTCAATGGGCTTAGGTTAACGTAATGAGGCATTTAGGCTTAATTGCCCAATTTAAGTAGTAGGTGCTAGATTTAAAAAACTGAGACCCAGGTCCCAAAATTTCAAGAATGTTAAAAGTTTACTGATATATGTCTCTTAAGGTGATAAAAACATTTATTTAGTCATTTAAATGAAAAGAGACTTGTTTTAAGAGTCATAATCAAAAGTCAACATAGTGATAAAAGTTAACTATAGGTAAAGTAATAGTAAAAAGTCAACTTTTTAGCCTATAGTGAGATTTCAAAATTGAAAAAGTTTTACAACTCGAATTTCAAAATTGGTTGCACCAAAATGAAATTGGACATGGACTTTAGGTCAAGAAGGTGTAACCAAGAATGGATCATGCAAGGACTTAGGAATTTAGAAAGCTAAGAGTTTTTTAAGCTTAACCGGAAAGGTCAAGATAAAAAATTTCAAACTTTTTAAAGAGAGTCATTAGGACATATTTTTCCTACAAGAAGGAGCATTCAATTGTATTTTTACATGTGCACATCATGGTCAATTGAATGGCATAAAATGTTTTTCATATATTAGTGTAGAAATTAATTATAACCAAATTATAACATCTGCATAATGTGTTAATTTTATTCATCTTTCATCAATGGAACAATTATAATTTCCTTCAAAAATTAGTTAGATGGTTAGTGATTAAGCTAAGATCTCTCAAGGGTTATTAAAGCTTATATCACCAACTTAGAGGCTTATAAATAAGGTGATTAGCCATAGTTTCATAATTTTTAATCATTTAGCAAATTTTAGATTTTTCTAGAATTTTGTTTTTCCTTCAAGCTTTCATCATCTTCAGAGGAGGATCAAGCTAGTCATAAGTATAATTTCTATCTTCTCTTTAATTTCAAGTTAATTAACATGTTTTGATGATTGATTCATGTTTTTATGTTTGATTCATTATTCAACGAAGCTTGATGCATGATCTATAATGTTCAACCACTTTGAATATTGATGATTTTCTGCTTAATCTTGATTTTAGCTATGATTTACTTGATTTCATGTTATTCTAAGTTTGATTACGTGATTAATTGCTAAAATTTACTAAAAATCATCTGTAGAAAGCTAGAGTTTATTTTGAACAAGATGAAATCACTAGATCTAGGTTTTGGCCAACTTGTTTTCTTAGGAATTGGATTATTCAATCTTAGTTGAGCTAGGTTTTGATGATATTATGTGGAACTCTTGAAGTTTAAATGATCAAATCATAATTTCCTAGCTTGATGAGGCATTTGAACATAAGGAAAATGAAAAAGCTTGGTTTGGTAAGCTTGAATTAAAAGGATCTTATGCTTAATCGATTTACTCTTGCATAATCTTGCTAATTTGAGCTAGTTTGAGCTGATTTAAAGTTAAACTTAATTGTCTAGAACTTGAATCAAGTGCAAAATGAAGAGATTATAGGCTTTTGAACTAGGTTAAGTATTTAAATAAACTCAAAAAGCTTTAGATAGGTTTGACTATGGTGGATTCTAGGTGAATTTAATTGGGCTTTACATAATTGATGCTTTATTGGTGAAACCTAGATGAATTAAGTTAAGTTGAACTTGGGTAAGTTGAAATTCATACATAATTGAATGAATTTAGAAGCTTACTTTTTCAATTGATGAGCTTAAATGTTTAAAAGCATGTTGATTGAATTGAATTCAAGCTTATTCTCTTGTATTTGACTATTGAATTATGAGAATTGATGATGAGATGAGCATAATTATCATAGGAAGCATTTGATCATATAGATTTTGCGGTTAGAATATCTTTTATGGATGATTAGTTCGTAAAACCTTAGGCTAGTTTGGTTAAATGCATGATAAGATGTTTAGGTTGCGTAAAAAACCTTGTTTTCTTAAAAGATCCCCTAAGGACAAGCTTTGATTCACTTAATCAATACACGAATAAAATTTGTTTAATAAGCTCTTTAATGAGTAACTTGGAAGTGATTTGGAGCAAAATAAAAATATTTTTAAATATCTAAATGCATTTGGTTGAGTTTAAAACTTGGTGAGTCTTAATGTGAGTCATTAGTTAATGTTTAGGTAAGTCATAATCTAATGCTTGGAGTCATCTAGATGTTGGTTTCAACACCTAGGTGTGTGCCATTATTGTGCCATACACTTGTTACAATAAATAATAATGAATTAAATTGATAGAATTGAAGACATTCGCATGACTCTGAAGTATATTGCCAATGTTGAAAAACATATTTCTAGGTCTTGGCACATGGGTGTCTATTATTTTCTCATCTATGACATTTATAGATTTTGTTTGGCCTCGTTGCTAGATGTTCTAACTTCCAAAAATGTGTTTTAAAAATTTGACAAAAGGTTTCATGATCATAAGTCATGATAGAGCTACTGTTGCAATCCAACATCGTAGTCTCAGATAAAAGATATATTTTGATTAGGTTATAGGCGTTTTTAATTTTTATGGGTATTTTTTCTAGAATCCTCATTGATTGGGCTATGTTATAAGGCTATTGAATCATTCAATTTTGTCACGGGATGAATACAGTAAAATCTTGGAGCACGAGTTATTCATATGGTTCTATTTTAGTGCCTGACCACTATCACAAACTATTTTTGATTAGGACTATCATTTTTACATTTTTTTCATATTTTTATATAAAATTAGAATAAATAAGCTTTTCAAAAATGTATAGCTCATTTTATAGGTATTGTGGATGAATTAGAAGGAAATTTTGAAATGCAGGCTGGTCGAATACATTGTATGATGCAGTAGTATCTAATTAAAAAATTTACATGACAGTGAAAACAATCTTCTAGCTTTTTTTAATATTTTTAGGTTCAAGCATATGACTTTTTAGTCATGGTACATAGTTTGGTGATTTTATGTGACAGGAATAATTTGAAATAAATTCATACATCTATAAAGGTTAAATTTGTCCCTATTTTGATTTTGTCCGTATTTGATGTCTACTATTTCAAGGCAATTGGATGCCTTAGAATTAATTCTAAAAGTCATGTTTAGTGCATCAATAGGTCTAGGAGTGTCCTATAAAAGGTTTTTAGTGTCTCATATTAAAGCTTCCAAATTAGTGAAACAAAGTTGATTTTTAGTATTTTTTCCAAAATTTTGATTTTCTTCAATTTAGTCTAAATGTATTATTTTTGTGATTTCTTCTAAATGAAGTCAAATTGATAAAAATATTAAAAAAATGGAGTCAATAAGTAAATATTTTTGAAGTCAAGCATTTTTCTGGAATTTGTCCTTTCTAAATGATTTTTTTCTCCAAATCAATTGTAAATTCAAGCCAATCCTAGTAAAAGTTTCGGGGTACATTTGTTGATATTTGCTTGATTTTGATTTTGATGAATAAAAAAGGGATTATGATTAAACATATATGATTGAAACTAAGGAAAAATAAATTTGGATACGCATGGTTAGTTGGTACTAAGTGTTAGCATCATGGAGGGATCGAGTCCTTACTTATGGTCTAATCGACTCCCGAGCCCAACTTTATAGATCTTTGGTATACATAATCATAAAATCATTCCTTTAGAGTTTCATTTTAGTGGATGGTTTTAATAGGTGACCAATCACATCTATAGCCAAAATAGTTCAATGGTGACTCTTCAACCTAATCATTCTTATATGTTGGTACGAGAGTTTAAATGAGCGATTTGTTTAACAGGCAGGAGCCTCACGATGATTCAAAGTGTTGTTTGCTCTAATATGTTGAGGTTTATATCATGATATATTACTATAATCATAGCTACTTAGAGACTTGTAAACCTAAGTGTGTTGATCCTTTCATGAACGCACCATGGGTTGATTACAACAATCTTTTTTCAAGGCCAAAAGTAACACAAGTGTTTTGCCTCTAGCAGTGATACACACAGACTCTTATTGGAACCTTCATGAGGTCTGGTGGTTCTTCAATGCTAGCTAGAAGGCTTTCAAGCCTTAACCAAAAGATCTATAGCCAATAGGTTCAGATCCAAAGTGATCTGGAAACAATTCCCATGCATGTTGTGTTAAAGAAGAGAAAAATAGCCTTAACCATAAGGAAGTAGCTGTTTTTCACAAATGCAAGCCAAAAATTGCAATGTTTGATTCCGATTGATACCCTTAGGATAGAAAATTGATTTTTCATTTTTCATTGTGATCAAAAACATTTTTTGATCATCTAGAATGCAAGTCTACATAATCAAGCTTAGAAAAGCAAAAATTGTGTGATTTGGCCAATTTCACAACTTTTATGAAAAATTAATCTCTTAATTCTAGAAAACTATTTTTTCTAATTTCCTTGTGTCAAGAACGATTTAAAAACGCTCAAAAAATCCATGAAAACGTAAAGAAAAGTTAAGAAAGCATAGGTGTTGCGCCAACCTTAGGAAAGTCTAAAGCTGGTCCCTAAGGTTTTCGCAATGCTTCTAATCAGCCAAAAACACTTAATAATGTATTTAAATACAACTTGGGCTAAGTTAGGCTTGAATATTGGGTCAATTGAGCCTAATGCTAATATACTTAAAAGGTGGCCCCATTTTCAAGTATTTCTTGGAGTCTTCTTAAAACTATTTTAATTAGCTTGTCCAGGAATGAGCCTTCATATTAATTTATTAATATTTTAACCCAACAGCACACCAAAGATAGCTATCCCATATGCCTAGCCCATTAAGAGAAGTTCATAGATAAACTCTCCTGACTTGGTAACTAGGGCTTTTGGCCCAACTCCTAAATTTACAAATTAGATACTTTAATTCATAAATAAATTTTCTAACCCAAGTAAAATAACTTTACTTCATGTAAATAATAATTATTAATTATATAAATAATTATTTAATTTTCCAAATATAAATATTTGGCTTTATTTAATAAAACCCCTAAAACCATGTTTACTAATAGACATTATTTAGACATTGTTATCTTTATTGTCATATTAAGACATCTCTAATTAGGTTTCATAAATCTAATTTATGTTTTAAATTATTCTTAATTGAACTAATTCAATTAAGTCATCCTTATTGTATCCTTTATTTAATTAAGTTGTACTTAATTAAATCCCGGTTTTAATTAATAGATCATTTTATTGTGTGTGACCCATTAGGCTTCCATCATAATGGTAATAAATATAATTACCTAATTAAGTGTATAAACTAAGATTAGCATCTAGCAAAGCATCATGGCCACCCAATATGTAGGAAAAGTTAATATGACCTCTTCAGGAAACCTTTCAGTAAAAGGATTTTCAATGTACTTTGATCATTTCACCAAATATCCTGAAAAGACCATTAACATAGTGTAGTGTCTACTCATGCATCACTCCATATTAGTGCCTACAGCTTTTAGTTTAAAGAAATAATTTCTCCTAAATTCATCTTGTGTTGGCTAATAACTTTATCAAGTTAACTAAATCCAAAAACATATTAGATATGTTCCAATGTCAATAGGAGTAATGAATCATTTATGGATCACTCATTCATCCACCATATAATTCACGTCATACCCAACGTACTTTACCTTGAGTATCTATCCATTATGGACCTGTTTTAGATAAATCAAACTATGACACTCCTCATACAAGATGACTGGATATCATAAGTCTAAAGATTAATATACTTGACTGGCACATGGGAACATATTCCATCGACATTTAAGTGACTTATACCAAAAGTTCTTATATAGGCCATGTTCAGTAAACTTGTTTCCATAAAACAAGCACCCATATGCTATCCCCAATTATCTATATACTTCAACTTCTATGAGATCAAAGAGTTACATGCATCAAATGCTTGAGGGCTTAGCATATGCTAGTCTTTGTGCATTGTTAATGCCCTATCTTGACAATATGATGACCAGGAACACTTTTAGAAATAGGGCTTTCCTGCATGAAGATCTCATAATTGTAACTTGTTACTGACTTTGCAAGGCCATCATGCTTCATGAGCTTCATCTAACATGAAGGAAAGCCTTGAATCACTAACATAAGTGATTGGATTGCATTATTAACTCATAGATGCCTTATCCAATTTGATTAGCTCTACGGCATATAATAACAATTAAATAAAGAGTCTCAAGTCAGGGAAAATGATACAAAAAAATATAGAGATGATATAAAGATTCCTAAGTCATGGAAAATGACTAAATCACATTAAAATGCTTGAAATGTCATAAAAATTCCTAGTTTATGGAAAATGACCAAATGATATTAAGATGCATGAAATGTCATTAAAGTTCCTAAGGCATGCAAAATGGCTAAATGACATCAAAATGGCCCCTAATATGCATGGAATCATTATGGGAGCATTGCAAAATGGTCTCTAAAAGCTTCTAACACTCCAAAATGCATATTCAAATATCACTTTTCACCAATTCTCATACTAACAAGGCATTATTAATGATTTTTACTTTCAAAACACTAGATTAACATGAACATATTGATTTACTAATATGCACGATAATGTTGCATAATCATAATATGTTCATGAAAAATGCATGGACAAGAAAATCATGATAATAATGCATGAAGATACCATAAAATGCATGCATCATACTCATCATGAAATACAAATAAAAAAAGAAAGCCATAATCAAAATATGAAAAAAAAATGATGAAAACTTACATGAAACTAAGAAAATCAACATAAAACATTTGGAAAATAAACTTTCTTAATGGCAACTTGGTTTTTACAGAGTTGTTAACAAAAAAAAAAAAACAAAAAGCACCAAAATATAGTAATGTGAGGTCATAGCTTAAGATTTAGCCATAACTTAGTTCTTACACCTCGGCACAAGTTATCACCTAAGTATGAGTTAGGATCATCAAGCTCTTATAAAGGAGAAAAGAAGATGTAAAATAAGAGTAGAAGATGAATAAAAATGACCTTAGATAGAATTTTAAAGATATCACCTTTTCTTTCTCTTGTTCTTCTATTTTTGTTTTTCTTTTGCTTTTTGATTTCTCAATTGAAAACTAAAGGGATCTTCTCTAATTAACGCCCCAAGGTGTTTTTACCTTTTTTTGGCTAATTATCTCATCCTTATGCAAGTTTATCCACCTCTTGACAACTCACCCAAGCTTGCTTGCAAACAATTTCTCTGCATGGCTAGATGGTCTAATCAAATTTGAAACCCTCCTAAATGGAGCATGATTTCAGCTAAGTTTAGTGGACAATCTTAGTTGCCTGTTCTTAAAGAAAAACTGACATTCAAAATGGTCATATCTTGTTTTCATGCAAGAAAAAGCTTTTAACTATAACCCAAAATAACACCTTATTGAATATCACCTGAAATAGACCTAGGAGGGTCAAGAAACAACACAAACTAGATAGCATTTAGTTCCCATATGTGATTTGAGCATTAAACTTACTTATTTTAAGCTGCCTTATGCTCTGATGGCTTAAGCTAAGTGGATAGTTCTCGTGCTTATGTTTTAATTTAAAAATGTTTGTGAAGAACCTTTTGTATGGTTATGATGTAATCCAAGGCCATTAGGAAGGTGAAATGTAAGAAAACTTAGGTGACAAAGCTTATTCGTGGTTAGAATTTTACATGGTAACGATAAATTGTGCTTGCATCGTTACAAGTGCTTCCCAAAACCAAAAAAGCCCAAAAAATTGGAAGATGTATTGATGCATTGCGATTGTATTGAAACGACTACACTTTCAGATCCTAAAACAATCAAAACCTAATGATGTATCGATACATTAATGAAATGTCTCAATACATCTTCATGGATTTCGTGAAAATGACTTATTTTTACATTTCAAACTTTTATAATTGTT
>JBBYHO010000001.1:5998384-6008474 GCA_038382025.1 Adansonia gregorii | reverse complement strand
TTGAAAGAAGGGTTTGCACTTTTTTCTTCTCTTTCTGAAAAAAAAAGTACGAAATTCCTGTTGTTGAGACGTTCGCATATGGCAGATGGTTAGTCTCGCCATCAAGAATTGAAGATTGGATATCATTAAGTCGTTCTGAGAATAATAATAATAAAAGAAATAAGTAAGCCAAATTGGGTTCATTAGTTTAGCACTTGGAAAGAAGTAGCTGCCCACTCAACAAGTACTTGGCAGCCTTCTGTTATCACTAACTCTAAATCCTCTGCCTCTATTATTATTATTATTACTACTACTATTGTTCCCAGTTTCAGGTCCCCTTCCAGGAAACATCTCTCATCACCCTTTCATTTCCCTTCCTTTGATAATTAGATTAATTATAATTTATATTATTTCATGCTAACTATATGAATTAGAAACCTCACGTCGTGCTTGCGGGATCCATGTTGATTAATTAAAAAGAATCTATCTGTTCCACTATACTTAACATAAGAAATTATTTAATATTTATAAATTTAGCATTTTTTATTACTTCCATCATTATTTGTGAATAATCAAAGAAACAAAAATTAATATTCATGCACCATGATCCAGTCGAGCTTTAAATTTAAATAAATTGCTCAGTTATTTTTCAAATGGAATTCAGGCTAGTAAAGCCCAATTGAGCTCGAGCCTCAAGGGTTTTTTTAATCAAAACTCAATTCACTTGGAGATATATCAAAGGGGGTAGTTAAGTACCAGACATGTAAATGCATTTCAAATTGAGCAGACAATGTTAACTCCAACCTAGAAGATTCAGTCCAAATCCATCTCATTCATTTAAATTTAAGAGTCAACAATCTAGAAGCTAACTCAACTTGAGTCTGAATTGATCTGATCTAAACCAGCCTAGCCCTGAAATAATACCGAAAAGTTCTTCCCTAGAGAAAAAAGCAAAAGCCTCCCATTAGACATGGAAAACCACTTTCTCTTCATTTCATTGAAATAAATGAAAACACAGGATGAACTGCCATACCATCTAGAAATGAAATTTTGGTGACAATCCAACCAAAAAAGGAAACCGGAGACGGATAGGAGTATAACTGGCGCATCAATACTGAGTAATGCAAGAACATTCGAATTATTTTATAGAACACTGTCAAAATTCTCATGAGTATTCTCTGTCAGTTCTGATACTCTCATGTACTCGCTCATGGTAGATGCACAATGACAAATAGATATATATATATATATATATATATATGGTGGTTATCTAACCAGGCGTTGTAGAGTTTATTTATGTTTGCTTTCCTCAAAGTAGTTCTTTGCCTTATCAGACAAACCTTGCAGCATTATGAGCCTTATGTGATAACGGTAGGTGCGGAACGGCCAGTGAACTCCTGCATCTTAGAAAGCTTTAGAGCAACCTCCACCTGAGATCAAAAGCAAGAGTCAGTCTATATATATAGCCTAAACTGGAACTGTGAACAATTTAGACAAAAAGTTTTAAGGATGATGCTCACAAGAGGAGCAAGCGCTTCTTGGGAATCTCTTCCAGTTTTTGATGGATCCTTTTCATATTGCTCAATGTAGAGACGGATGGTTGCACCTTCTGAACCAGTCCCAGAGAGACGGAAAACCTACGGACAGAGTAAAATCAAATAAATAATATTTCGATAAAAGCTGCTTCAGATAAACTCTCAAAATATTTTCCACTGCACCAGAAAACCGCACGATTTGCTCAGATAACTTTTTGTTAATTAAGAATTTAGGAAGTTGACTTACCAATCGTGATCCATCCCCGAACAAAAACCGTATACCCTGGTGCTTCGAAACAGAGCCATCAACAGGATCCTTGTATTCAAATTCATCAGCATTGACAACATTTGCCACATCTGAACGAGCCCCCTTCACGATACTGCATGATAAAAAAGAACAAGATCATCAAAAGAAACTTAAATAATTAACTGGGGAAAATCTTTAGGCCTAAGTACTACAAACACCATACAAATTTTAACAGATGCAATGTCTAAGCAACCAAATTCCCTAATCTCATTCCTCAAATTAGTGGTTGGCGATGATTCCGAACAAAATCTCAAAATTAAATCCAAAAAAAAGTCTCCAAATTATGAGAGACCTAACTCTGATTATCACCGCAGGCTGAAGAGCTTCTAAGACTACACCCAGAAGACCCAGTATAGCCTTTAGTAAAATCATAAAAGCATGCAGAAAGGCACCATTTAGTGGCCCTTTGTGTGAGACAAACGTTGTAGTGACACGAGAGCATCATCATTTCTTACAAACCAAAATTGAAGCAATAATTTCTCTTCGGAGAAATGGATTAGGAAATAATATAACAACCCTGGACAAGGCAATCTAAACTGGGAATATAAAGCTAGATTCAAAGGTAATTTAGAAATAAACAAAATGCATACAAATTAAATTAAAGACAGAAAGATTATAAACATGTTAAACCTATAAGTTAACCCTATGGGCCTTTTTAAAAAAAAAAAAAAAGTTACTTAAATAATATGAAGTAAAACCGAACACTGAAATTAAAGCCTTTAGCCAGTGCAAGAGCCCATCAAACTAGTAGGAATAGCTATAGCACTAACAGCAACCCATAAAATGGATAAAGGAACAAGCTTTATTCAGTATCAGGCACTTAGCCATTAGTTAGAAGATAACACCACTTTATTCTCACTTAGAGTTGTTTGAATTTAATATATATATATATATTTGTGCGAAGGAAGCCAAGGGCTAGGAGGAATTGGGGAAGGCAAATTTGCGAGGGCTACAGATTAGGCCCCAGCCTTGCAGGAATCCACTACCTAAGAGAGTTGGGTGAACCATTTTTGTTAAGCCCCAGGTTCCAGTTTTATATATTCAAGCAACCGAAAAACACAATGCAAGAAGAGCATGACATTTGTCCAAAAGAAACAAAAAAACAGTGGCATAATTCCGGGAAGTGGCTGAGTGGTTCTAAATAGCATATATTCATACCTATTGATTTCTGCAAGGGATGGTTGCAACTTGACCAGATATGCCATTAAATCCTTTGCTGCACCAGCATCCACATTCTTCATGAAAGAAAATGAAATTAGTTAGCTACTCTCTCAATACCTTTATAGTCAAACACGGAAACGAAATACAAAAATGTTATACCTCATAGTCGTATCGAGTATAATAGTGTCGACCATAGGTAAACCAATGCTGACGAACTATGTCCTCAACAGTTACAAGCTTAACCCCATCCAGATTTTCCTTATTTTTATATGCAAGTATTGAAAGCCAAGCCAAAACAGCCCAGATTCCATCTTTTTCACGTATATGGTCA
Organism: Adansonia gregorii; assembly: GCA_038382025.1. Taxonomy (NCBI): domain Eukaryota; kingdom Viridiplantae; phylum Streptophyta; class Magnoliopsida; order Malvales; family Malvaceae; genus Adansonia; species Adansonia gregorii. Next base: position 6,005,161 of record JBBYHO010000001.1, on the reverse strand, counting down.
GAGCCTGTCCACAAATAGAATGTTTTGTAAGTATCTCATAACTCCAAATATATACCTGGGATTCAGAACATGAAACACTTGCCAGTTCCAAAACTTTCTTCTCCACAAATTGAACATAATCCAGCATCCATTAAATTGCCAAAAAATTTCCAGCCAGTGGGAACCTAGAAAAGAATAGATAAATAGAAACCTTACAACAATAAAAATGGTGGCCAGCAGGAAAAATTACCAAAATCATTCTCCATGGAATACCTCAAAAAATTTCAGGTTTAAGTGCTTGGCCACGACATCAAGGGCAGCTGATGTGGGCATACTCCTACAAGTAGCAAATCCAGAACATAAATCTTAAATTTCGATTTCAGTGGAGATGAATACAAATTACAACAAGAAGCATATCAGAGTTTTGAATTGCGGAATTGACGTGAATAATTAACAATTTTATATCTTCATTAGATCCAAAATATAATACTAAAATTGTATTGAGATTAAGTGGGTTCTAGCTGCTTGAAGAAGCATTTGTGCAGGCCTGAACCCAAATCACCTTTTCTGACATTTACAATTTTACATTTTAAACTTATGCAACATGATTAACCATTTTTCTGATAGAATATGAGATCTCATAAAAGGAGAAAGAGTTGGACGTAACAGGTGTATATACATTCTCTCCTCAGAGATATGTGGATCCAACTCAGAAAGTAAAAAGAAGGGACATTGATACATTTCACCTATTCCTTGAACATTGTAAAGGTTTCAAATGTAGAGTTTCAAATGTAGAATCACCTTTCTTTTTAAGCTTTAATGACAATGAGATACTAGTTGTTTTAAGTTTATAATCTTTATACTTGTGAGTTCAACATAGTTGATAGTTTTGAAAGGACCCAGCGGAACCTTGTTGAAATTTAAGGTTCCAATAGGAAGCAGGTTAAAAATGACAAAAGAAGCTAAACAGTGCAATAAAAAACCTGGCAACTCCCTTCAAACCAGAAGAAAAGTAAGGAATTGCATCAACAGCATTGGCAGCAATGATGGCAACCGAATCTGATGGAGTGACAAAGAACCTAAAAAGGAAAACGTTATAAGGGCAAATTCTAGGAGGTATATTAATTATTAAGATGTTAACTAGATTTCCTGGACAGCAACAGTACCTTTTTCCCAGGATCATGTTACGATCAGCATCACCATCAGCAGCAGCACCAAACTCTGGTGGGTCAGCTGCAGCGTTTGATTTGCCCAATCCCATGCGAGAAACCAACTCCTTTGCATAAGTCAAATTGGGATCGGGATGCCCTCCTCCAAAGTCCTCCTGGTTTACATCAAGTCAGAGCATTAACCCAAAAAAAAAAAAAAGATCTACTCTAAACAAAGAGGCAACTTATCACCAGTCTCTAAAATTAAAAAAGACCTTGGGTACACAGTTCAAAAGTGAGCTTTCTTGTGCTCCAAGCTCTTCCACAAATATGCGCTTTGCATAAGCTCCAGCAACTCCATGCAGTGCATCATAGCTTCAATAGAAGGGGAAATGGTTACACCTTTCAACCAAGAACTAAAGTCTATGCCAGAAAAATAAAAAAAGTGTTCAAGTGCTTAAAGACAAAAAGCTTATCTACATACCAGAATGTAAACTTTGGAGAGGAAAGAAGCTTGCGAATAAGGTTGAAGTCAAAAATTAACCTGTGCAACAGAGGCAAAAGGATTTAGTATTTAGACTGCTTGTATGTGTTGCCAATATTAAAACTCTGACATTCTCAGAATGAATCAAACTGGCTATGAATCATAGGAAGAAGAATAATCACATGATTTTGGCCGATGCAAATGATTTTCTCAGAAGCTTTTATGTTTTGATTTTAAATTGTAATAATCATTTCCAATCAAGGGAGGTAGAGAAGGATGGGAGAGAAGAAGAACAAAGATTTCTATTCAGAGGATGTTGCTTGTCCATATACAGTAGGTAAAAGCATATTCACTTGATGAAATAACTTACTTCATCAATTTCACGTAGTCAGTTGCTGAATCAAAAACCTCAGCATCAAACTGTCCCTCAGGCCCCTGAAAGCTTGTAACACCAATTGCACTAATGTCTACCTGGATTATGCAATAAGTTGACAACATTAAGATGCAAGGAACAAAGAAGAAGAAAAATATCATTCTGGGGATGCAAGACACACATTTGGTAGATCTTCAGCAATCAAGTATTCTGTTATTGTTTTTGTGTTCTCAAAGATCTTATCAGTTATAGCCTCTGGAGCAGGTCCACCATTTTCCATGTTGTATTTAATTCCAAAATCCTGCAATAAATAAACAAATCCAGTGCACTCACGCATGTTGCATACAAAAATAATTTTTAGAAGATAGACAAAGTCAGTTAGACCCTACCTCATGAGGGCCACCTGGATTATGACTAGCAGTCAAAATAAAGGCACCAGTTGCTTTGGATCCCTGGAATTGAAGTTTGAAAGTACAACCTTAGTATTGTCAAAACTAAATTATGTTGACCAGGTTCTCACTACAACACAACACTAAAAAAAGAAAACAAACGTGATAAAAGCTAGATAAATGCAATTGGAGCAATATTACTCACATCCACACCAACCCTTTCGCGTATTACAGCTGATACAGCTGGAGTTGAAAGCAATCCATTTTGCCCAACCCATACACGTCTTACTCCATTTGCAGCTGACATCTTAATTATTATCTGTCATTTAACAAAAGACATTAGCTCACTGAGCAATTTTACACAATGATTAAGGACTTCTTACCAATTGATATCATTGAAAACATCATAATATACAAGCGACCACTCAAGAGGCCCTCAATGGCATCCATTAAGAACATGTGATTTAAAATTTGGGCAACCAAATTACATCATATGATTGGAAAACAAGAAACACCTACTATGTACACTGCATAAAGTACAAAGCACATGCAGCTGAATAGCATTTATATTCAAAGTTGCAGTACCTGAATAGCATCCTTCGAGAAATAACGACCATCACCAGAAACAACAAGTGTGGCACCTACAACCACGAACATATATAAGAGGAAAGGAGTTGTAATCCACTGAATGTATGTGATCAAGCAAAAGAAGAAATGTCTAAGCCAGTGCAATGAAACAAAACAGAACAAATACTAATTGTTAATATCATTTTCTTTCTTTAGATGATTCAAAATCTCTCTTTCAAGATAAGGAATGGACTTCTCCCTAAATAGAGTAATAAACTACCAAAAGGGCAGGGGAAAAACTAAAGAATTTTGGTTGAATATGCTCTACAATCATTATTCCAACAAATTGGAACTGCATGTTGTCAGAGCATTGGGTGAGGCCTCTAATGCTAGAAATTGAATTAGCCAGGCAGTACGGAAATGCACCTGACTGTGTCTCTACACACCAGTCAAAATAGCAATACTCTTTTGTTCCGATCTGGGGTTAGGACAAAGATCTCAAATCTGAGACGTGGTGCTCCTCTTTACATACACAAAACATTCCTAAACAAGAAGTATGCATCTATCAGTTTCAACTTTCAAGGTTGGTATAACTGTACTAAGAGTGTTGGGTTGTAGAGCCACCCAAACCAATGTAGTCAAGAGGCATGCCTAGGCACTGAGGCCAAAGGGAAATGTTGGCAAAAGCCCTGCACCAAACAAGGTGAGGTGCACCTAAGTATTTGGCTCAATGGTTGGTGCATGTTCCCTCTGCTCTGATGAGTAGTGTTCAATCCCCTATCCCTAAATCTTAAATGTTGGCCAAAACAAAAAAGGTTGGGTAGCTTTATCAAGGCGCACTTTGTTTTCTTCACTAGCAAAACGAAATTAAAAATTATTAAAAGAAAAAAAAAAACAAATGAATTTTCTACAAGTTGTATTTTCAAATGAGAAAAAATAGCAATGCAAGCATCATTTCAAGAGTACCAAAGTAGTTACATTGTCAGTCCATAACCTATTGTTTGAGATGAAGGGAACTTATAGCTATAATTTTAGTTAACACTTGGTAGTTTCAATATATTCGGCAATGCAGTGCTGTCAAGGATATATATATATATATAAACACAAATCAGCGGGGTCCAGGAGATGTTTTAATGCTGCCAGCTGCCCCCTCCCTTCCTCCCTTCTCCCTCTTTCACTTCTATAAATTTTCTTCAAATGTCCGAGAGAAGGCTTAAGAAAATTACCAAATAAAGGAATAAAAAATTTAAAGATCCCCAAGGTCCCCAAGGACTCCTGTTCAATATAAGGTTATATTGACATGGACTGCAGCTGTTAAATTGAAGTAAAAATCATGAAAGAGTAACAATGAATTTACTTTAATTAATAAAGCTCATTGCACTGGCTCTTCACCATAAGATTCTCATAGGTCAAAGAACTAGTTAAATTACAGAGCTCCAAAACCAATCCTATTTTGAAGAAGACCAAAACAAAATCAAGCAAACGATATGACTGAAGAAAAGTTGTCTCTGGATTACACAAGCTAAATATCTTTCAAGATAAAACTAGAAAATTTTGTTGAACTACCCAAAGAATTGTGCATATATCCCAAGTATATTTAGGGCACCTGGGCACTGACATTTTCATAAGAGTATCCCTAATATTGCAAAGCATATATTCTATGCAAGTCTCACATAAGCGGATGTACGACATATCAATCCTCAATTCCAAGCTTCTAAGAGCATATTTAAAAAGTCGCATTATGCCCTTAAAAATGAAGCCAATAAATATTACCAACTACAATTAGCACGCAAAAGGGCACAGCATAAACAAAAACCCTACCTCTAACCTTCTCCGGTGTAAGGGCATTGAATGTTGACTGAACGAAATTTTGCAAATAATGAGGTTGCATAAAAACTTTCACCTGGAAAGGTAAAAACACCACAATATTTGATTAGACAAACAAGAAAAGCAATGGGCAGAGGAATACTGTAAGAAAAATAAAGACAATGATTTACGATCCATATGTCATTCAAGGTACATATAACCTAAAGTTTGACATAGTTTTTAGTACAGAAAAATGAATAGAAATCATACAAAATGCATAAAACGGATATCGACTATGAAGACAACTATTTAAGTGACCAATCATTCATAAGAAGACTGTATATAATATTGGTCAAACAATACAAGTTAGATCTTAAGAACTATTAAGTAACATTATTTTTTAATCATCAGTTCCATTCCCTAGTATTAAAACAGAAAATTGTACTTGTCAACAGGCAGCCATTACGTAAACAATTATATAATCTTTCAAAAATAGAAATATAATACTACCATAAAACAACCCACCGGAAACCATATTTAATATAGTTATTAAAATCACAAACGGAAACTATGATCTGAACAATCTAGAACTAAAAAGAATCAAGAATTAAAATTTTACGCATGCTTCTGAATATAAATAAGAGAAAATCTGACTTGAATTTCAAGCCCTCCATGACCAAGGAAGAAAAATTTTGTGAATAGAAAAACGAAAACCAAATAAATAAATTTAAATAATGAAGGAACTTGATTGAGATCCGAAATAGAAAAAGAAAAATACACCATACTTAAGTTAAAGCTTTAAAATAGCAAACAAATCAGCAGCGAAAATGATAAAATTCCTGTCTTTTTTCGGTTATATATTTACAGAAGTACGTCTTAATCTATGAAAATGAAGTTTAATATAGTTGAAGAGATCATCTAATTCACCGAGAGGAGCTAGCAGGCATCAATCAAACGAATGATCACAAATTTAGATCAGGGTGATCTAACACGAAAGATCAAGATATCTGATATCGATCAAACTGAACGAAATGAAGAAAGAGTAAGAAGCAAAAAAAAAAAAAAAAAGAACCTTCTTCCGGAGGCCAGAAGTTCCAGGCTTCTGACCATCGAACGGCGTTGTTAAAACTTTCGACACCTTGAACACCATTTGTTTTCTTTCTCTGTCAAACACCACAACTCAGATCAATCAATACGAATCTCTTAACTCTTAATAAATAAAATTTTTAAAATTAAAAAAAAAAGGTGAAATGAGAGAGAGAGAGAGAGAGTTCACTCGCTGGAGAGATCAAAGCGAATTTGCGTTACTTTTGAGTAATACGAAGATGGCAAAAGGAGGAAGTGACTGGTGTGTTTCCTTTATATTTTATTCCTATCTGTTTTTTCTTTTATTATTTATTTTTTTCCTTTATTTTTCTTTTTCTAGAATAAAGTGAGAGAAACGCGAAAGTAGAAAACTGTGGCAATATAGAGTTGGCGACGAGGGAGAAATTGGAACTTGGAAAGGACGCGATTGGATAGGAGAGGAATTTAAAACCTCACAGCACTTCCTTTCGTTTGTTTCGGGTGAGCCATCCATAGGCGAGGTCTAATTAAAGAACTTGTTACTGCACAAATGGCATTACCTCTATCCATATTCCCCGTCCTATTTTCATTTTTCTTTTTGTATTTAACTCGTCTTACTTTTATGTTTAAAGAAAGAATTTAATTTTAAATCATTAGGTAAAAAGATTATGAGCTGATTTTTTATTTAATAAGATAAATAATTTTATTACCGGAAAAAAGTAATTATTAATGTTATTTTATTATTAATTTACCGGTGTAAAAAAAACAGACGTAAAGTAATATTAATTAATCTTTGGAATTTCTTTTTGATTGGCCAAAAAAAAAACATGAAAACTTTGGCATAAACTTTTGAAATTGGCCAAACTTAATAAAAAATTTGTGACTTTCGTGTTTAAGACGATGCCAGTAGTAGCTTTGTTAGCTTACAATTTTTGCTTAGTCATCAAAGTATTTTAGGTATTTTTA
>JBBYHO010000001.1:5971615-5984603 GCA_038382025.1 Adansonia gregorii | reverse complement strand
TATACTTTATTCTACGTTACTCGAATCTGCTATAAAGCATAGATGAGTAAATGGTAGAAAAATAAAAGCAAAAAACAGCAAATGAATTATAGAAACTTACTGAACAGAAGCTTGTCTAGACTCTCATTAGTAACGTACTCGTATACCAAAAGCTTTTCCACGCCGTGCATGCAGTAACCCAAAAGATTCACAACATTGCGGTGCTGCACACGAGCTAGCAACTTAGCCTCGTTCTCGAACTCCTTTTTACCCTGCCTTGAGCTATGAGATAGCTTCTTCACTGCAATTTCTCTTCCGTCATCTAGTTTCCCCTATAAATTAAGGAACAGCCATTAACATAGACATTCCACTGTCTACGTAGATTAATTCGAAACCAGAAAACTACTTGAAAGCAACATGATTGTAAAGCTTGGCGAAAGTTCTAATAGCTAGACAAGTAAGGCAGGTTTAATGAACCAACTGTACTAACAAAATTTTCCGGTTTCTTGTTCAATTTCGATTAAAATTTTGTACGCTTTGCCTCCTTGTTTTAGCCGCTGAGATGAGATAAATCGAAAGGGGGAAACAGCTTAATGGTTTGACAGGCTTGAGTTATTAGGACAAATGGTTCACTCTTTATCAAAGCTGATGGTCTAAACGGGATCCTCAAGTAGTTTTAGAACAAAGCATTTTCATTAATTGCCGTCGTTTACGTTTTTTATATGCAAAAGTCGAAACTTTGAATACCTAGAAAAGTAGAAAATTTCACCTTATAAGAATCTATAACAATCCGTTGTATCATATTACTTATATTTTTAATGGACGCAAAAGAGCTATTCGATGAATCAAAAAACCAAACAACTTCAGCAAAAGTTTCCCTCTATTTTCTAGGCAACCAAACAAGAGTTCCAGCAGCGGGAGCTTACCCTGTAGACAGGTCCAAAACCCCCTTCACCGAGCTTGTTATGAGGGTGAAAGTCTTTGGTAGCGGCAACTAAAATCTCGAAAGGGAAGTTCTTTTGCTCTTGTTGAGCTATTTTCTCCAAGTCGTTTTCATGCCGCCTATCTGATCACAGACCCCCAAAAAAAAAAAAAAAAGAAAAACAGAGATCATCAAACACCTAGAAAAGCATCAATTTTTTTCTTGGTAATTTGCCCCAATAAAAACTGAGTTTTTCATTTTACCTTTCCCCGAATTGAACTTAAAAGGTTTGATTAGATTTTGAAAGAAATTCTTAGATTTGCTCATGGGATTTAGAAACTTGGTAATTCTGAAATTTAGAAACTAGAACATGAAATGGAAGAATTTTCTGAAACGAATTATGATTGAAAGACCATGAAATAGAAAATTTTTCTGAAATGAATTAAGCTTGAGAGGAACTAATAAATTCTTGGGAAATATTGGAGCTCGAAAACACGAAGGTAGGAGATTAGTTTGGAAAATTTAATGATAATTTTGAGGTACTATGTTTTTTGTTTTCCTATTTGTTAGCCGGTGGAAACAGAGATTTGTATACGAAAAGAACGTGTTGACTAGCTATATGGCAGTTGACTGACTCTCATCTTCGTACGCCTCCCTTGGCCTTTCTGTCTTCTTCTATAAACTCAAATTTACCACTACAAAACAAAGATTAATTAATTGGTGGCGCTTTTGTTCAAGTGGTGACTGAAACCGCCGATGATTCTTCTATAACGCCGCCGGTAATATCAAAAGCCTTGTTCCAGTTCCACCTCTTCTCCCTTATTCCTCATTTATTTCTCTCAAAAACGAGTCTCTAATCATTACCACCAATCGCAAAACTTCAATCACCGCCTCAGATTTAAAAGAGTTTGCATCTTCTTGATTGGAGGATATGAATTCTAGCCTCATTGATTGCTTTTACTCTGAGATTTAAAGCCTGAGGATATGAATTTGCGTCTTCTGAGTTGGAATTTCCGCTTCGACCGCAATTCTCCTTTCCATTCGGTGAGTCCACTCGTTCTCTATGATCTTCGATTCCCGATTCAATATCCAGCGCCCTGTCCGAGTCGCTCCGGGTCAAAATTAATTACAACTTCGAATCGCATGTTCCTTTCAGGATTTTCAAGTGATTTGGCATATAAATGGTTTTTTTTCCATCATTTTATTAGTTTTCGTGGTTTTTAATCATGTTTGCTTGTTTTTGTTTTTGATTTTTTGTCAATGCTTTTTGCTATCTTACTTGAATTTAGGTTGTTTATTCTTTCTTGTATTGCTCTTCACTGATAGGGATGCCTACCAAATGCTCATTAAAATTCCTATTAGAAACTCGTTTGGTTGCTTTTTCCGAGATATTGAGTCATTAAGATGAAGTTCGTGGCTTTATTTGCTGGGTAATTACAATATGTTTTCTGGCCAACCTAAGAAAAAAAAAGAGTTAACAATGTGTTCGTGGGAATTTCTGCAATCAAGAGATGAATATGTAAAGTTGGGATTTCATTTTAACGAACTTGAGTTGGATTTCCTTGCCATCGCAATTAGGGCTTCACTACATTGAAAGTCAAAGTACGGAAATAGTTAATGCTCGTAATGTTAGCTGCAGCAATGTTACTTGGAAGGTTGACTGCACAAATGGTTTTATATTAATCATTCTTCAATTGATAACGTAGAAATTTCGATTTAAATAAATATTTCATTCTAATATCATAAAAAATTCAGATTGAATCACAATATAACGAATATTTTGTTACATTAACGTGTAGAAAATTTTATTTTATTTTTTCCAACCATTGAATAACTTGTTAGTGATTGCAGAAAAAGGCAAGCATCGAACTTGTCAGTATTTATTTCATAGCCATACTCGTCACACGTCATGCAGAGCGATAGTCCTTCTACTATTGCTTCAATTCAAACCTTTTGACCCTAAACTCCATTTATGGCTTTCCTACTTCCAGTGTTACTTCTTCAACCCCAATATCTTTTTGCCTCATGACTTCCCTCTTTCTTTCAAACCCAAAAGGGTCTAATCAGATTCAGCCCCGAAGGGCGCCAAAACAACTGCAGCAACAGATTTAGTCTTAGACTTTGGCAAACACAAGGGCAAGATGCCAGAAACTATCTGAGGTGGGTTTCGAAGAACCTGAGCGCCCGTGACTTTGAACACTGGACAAAGCTTGCTGACCTTCAAGATCCAGTTTACTAGGACAGAATAGAGTAGGAATTTTCCGAGAATGCTTTGAATGGGAAAAATGCAAAATTAACAACAAAGGGGTTTTCGTTGTCAAGGGATGAAAGCTCATCAGTGTCTGTTGTTCGAGATTAGTGAAAGATTTGGTTGGGATAATGAAGATAAAGCTGGTTGGAGTAAGGTAAACTTTGAGCTTCTTGGGACTAGTAAAGGAAGGAGGTTACCAAGAACTGTGAGTAATTGTGGTGAAAACAACAATGGCAGAAGAGAAGACAAAGAAGTGAAGAAAGTGAAGGCTGGAGAAGGGGTTTTTGGGGCAAAAAGGAGGAAGAGGAGGGAGAGGCCGAGGTTTAAGAAAGAAGGGGAGAAGCCATGGAATAAGCACAAGAGTTGGGGTGGTTTTGATGGCGGTGGCGGTGGCGGCGGCGGCGGCGGCGGGGGCGGTGGTGTGAGGGTGGAGAGGAGTGAAGGGTTTGATAAAGACGAGGCGGTTGAGATTAACAACCCATTTCCTGCTCGTGAAGCTCTATTGGACAAGGTACTAACCAACCCTAGAACATTTTCTTAGGGTCTACTTGCTTTAGTTATATTTTTATAATTTTTTATGTGGATGCAAGAGATTCAATTAGTTGCCTTCTTTGGATTCATTTTTTTTTTTTTATAAATTATATTAGATTATTTGATAAGGGTATTACTATTCCCTCCGTCTCAAACTTGGTAGAATGCAGTCACAACCCATGATTTTAAAAAAAAAAAAAGATTGGACTGTCTATCGAAATAATTTAATCGAAAATTGGTGATACACTAAAATTACCTATTGATTAAACTAATATAAAAGCAGCACAATCAATTAAAATCGATAAAAAATGTGTTTTGTGAACATTATACTAATTTACGGATTGAAAGGTCTAGTTCGACCACCTCATCCTGCAAAACGTCGCTGTCACCAAACTTCGTAGAATCACTTCCAATTTCAGTCCAAATTCTGTAAACTGTGGCAGCAAATGCGGCGGCTCTATATTTAGTTTGAATCGCATGTTTCCGTATTATTTCTCTTGGATTTCAATCATGTTTGCTTTTGTTAATTTTTTTTCTTTTTAACTATTATACTTGAATTTAGGCTGTTTTATGTGTTTCTTTTTCAGAGTAGAGATAGTTGCTGAGTCTGCCTACCAACCTCATGGCTTCATTCGTGCTTGCTTGGTGGTATAACTAAATGATTTATTGTGTTTGAATTACATTATGTTCATTTGGCCAACCCCCAAAAAAAAAAAAAGAGAGTTAACATTATGTTCATGAGAATTTCTCCAAGCAAGAGATTAATATGTAAAACATAAAGTATTGATTATAGTATTATAAAATTACTAAAGTTAATGTAGCAACTTCAAAATTGTACATTGATTAAGTTCCTTTTACATCTGGGAAATTTTATTTATTTTTTATTCCAACCATTGAATAAATTGGGAGTAGTTGATGAAAGAGGCTGAAACTTTGAACCTGTGAAGATGGTTGATTTTAAAACTAGATGGGTCATATTCATATTCTTTGTACGTCATGCAAAGCAAATTTCGTCATCTGGAGAAGATTTGTAGTGATAGCCAATACGTCAAAAAGGGGATTTTACTTTATTTTTTTTTAGAAAAAAAGGTCAGAGTTTAGTAAGGTTTGAGGCCATGATATTGATAGGTATGGCAAGGCAGAGCAATTCTTTATTATTAAAAATATTGAATTGAGAAACAACGAAGAAAGCGTAGTTACGTTGCCATCAATCACTGGTTTTTTTGGTCAGAAAGTTCAGAGGCTCTGGACAAATAAAATAAAAAGCAGAAAGGGGATCGAGTCGTGGATAACATTGATTTTGATAGACAGTTCCTTGGAATTGGTCCACGAATTTGCCACCTGCCAATAACAGCCTTCTTTGATTCTTCTTCTTTAACTAAAATTTCAGTAGAAAAAAAAAAATATATATATATATATACATATTATACAAAGCTGACCAGTTGATAGCAAGATTTTTCCAAATCTGCCTTAAAATTATATATATTTTTAAAAACTTCAAGTTTCTATTCATCAACATGTATAATTCTATTTTTTAAATTCTATATTTTAATAATTATTTATTATATTATTTGAATATAAAAATAAGTATTGAATGCGATTATATATTTAATAATATGTATATTTATTTTTTAAAATTTTTTAATAAATTTAAAAGATTTTTAAAAAATATATCAAATATAAATATTTTAAAAAAATAACATATCATAATAATAATATGGGCTTTGGCATCTAATATATTAGAGTTATCCTCCCATTTTTTTTTTCTTTTTATGGAAGGAATATCGGGATTCTTTTGCATTTCCTTTTGTTTTTGATAAAAAAATTATCATTTAGGGAAAAAAAAGAAAAAAAAAAACTTAAACGGATTAAACTTTTTATAGTCAAATTCTTTAACACTAATTTCTTTATGGATAAATTTCACCCTTTTAATTTTAACTTAAAGAAAGCCAAATTGAGAGTTGTACCAATAACAAAGTCAATTTGGGAGGTAGATTATGACATTTTCATGAATAAAACGATATATAGTTGAAATTGGACCCACAGACTTCAATTACTTCACAAAAAGGGAAACGAAAAAAAAATAAAGTCAAAACTATGAAATATAAAGCAATTAATTAATAAGCAATGAAATGAATTATTCAACATCAATCAAACCCATATTTTTTAGACGGGGTTACTTCGATCAATACGATCACCATCTTCTAGAAGTAAAAATTTCAGCATTCAATTTTTTTTTTTAATATTCTAGAAACATAAAAGTCCTAAATTTTTAGCTTTAAAAAAAATAAAAATGATTTGATATTTAATATGGTAAATGAAGGACGAATTTGGCCGTGATTCTGTAATTTGTTTAAAATCTATTAAATATTACATTAATACTAGCATTTTTCATAAAAAAAACAATTAATTAAAATACATTTTTAAATATTAATTTCTTGCCTTATGTGATGTATATATTGATGTTTTTGCAGGTAATATTTACAGCTTAGGCCTCGAAGCCTGGGCCGTTAAGGATAAAACTCTTCGTTGTCCGAATTTTGTTATCTCAATTTCTCAACGTGGAATTATTATTTTATTTAAATAATATATATATTTTTAATTTTAATTTAAAAACATGTTTTTTTAAAAAAAATTAATAAATTATTATGTTCAGAGGTTTTTCTTTTGATCGAATGCTTAGAGATTATAAATGCAAATTATTCAGATAGACAAGCAAGTTGCTTTTGAAATTTTCCTCTAAGGCCACAAAATTCTACAAATTTCTAAAGAAATTAGACTCCTTTTTTTTTTTTTTTTGCTGAATATTTCAAAGTGGTCGTCTATTATTCCTAATGCTTTGAAAACTTCAAGTCTTAAACCGGATGGGCTTGAAGATTCGGAAACCAAGAGGATTGAACATGCCGAATCATGTTACTTTCTAATATTTTAATCATTATTTATAGTAGTATATATTCTTATTATAAATTTTATGGTATTGATAATTCATATTATATAATAATTTTGATATGTTATTATATTTTTTTATATCTTATTATATTTTAATATTTTATCTATCATGCTTTTCGTGTTTAAGATTATTGGATTCCATGGCTTCCTCAATCACAAGCTCCAATGATAACCTTCGTTCTGGAATCAACTCATCAATCCCCAAGAATCCGAGCTCCAGGTGACATGCTCAAATAATAAAGCTTTGGGACATGAACTTGAGGTCATTTTTAGATCAGATCTCCATTTCTTAAATAAAATGAAAGCTAGCTGACTTTAACTTCATCATCATAATTAAGCTATTAATCTGCGCCGAAAGTCGTTAAACCATGCTGATACAATAATTAGAAAATACAGCTGCTTTCTTCTACAAAATGACTGAAGGAAATGATGAACTTTTATAGTTTATTGAAGGCTGCCTTCCATTGATGAACACACGTGAAGAGAATAAACTAGGGGCAGTTCTTATTAAAGTAATCAACAGATCAGGTGTAAGTATAATTTCGACCAGCTTAAAAATTCTGCATAATGTGGCACTATGATTGCCAAACCGTACAAATCCTTTGATGATATCAACTTCCTTGAAAGTTGAATCATGATTTGCTTAATGTTGCTTTATGCATAGTATTCGTGTTTAACACTAGTGCTGCTTTATGCATTAATGTTCAATATATATTTAAACATATTACAGAGTCTGATCTAAAAAAATATATATATAAAAAACCTTCAGCACACTTACTTTAAACATACACTTGTATTTGATCATAAAGGCAACTTGTTTGTCTGCAACAAAGCTTCGAATGTCAACCAACTACGGCATAGCACCTGTATGATGGGTGAATGATGATGTTAATTTGCTTCAACTTGCGTATCAAGGGAAGCTGCAGTGCTTTTAAAAGAAAAAAAAAAACCCAAAATTTCTGCAATTTGAAAGCGTGCATCATGTTGCAACAGTACCCTTACGCTAATACGGCATAGTTTTACCTGCTAGACCAACGGAGTTATTTATTATTATTATTATTATTATTATTATTAATTGCGTGGAGCATTTTATTGAAAAACTGTTGTTGTTCTGTTAGGTTTTGTTTTAAGCTTAAAGCAAAATCAATTCTGAAAGCAATCTTTGCTTCTTTTTCTAACTATAATATTTAACTGTTACTTTATACCTGATAACCTCAGCCATGGACATTAGAACAAGGAAAATGTGATAAAAATGCCAAAAAAAAAAAAAAGGCCTCCAAAACAGTATAAACAAACACTCACTTTATATACTTACAGATGGATGCATGTAGTTTACAAGTAACTCAAATTTGCCCCTCAAAATAATAGACAGACCTCCCACCAGACGATGAAATAATGCAAAATATGAGAAGGGAAATGGGGGTTACTTACCCCTTCTCTCCCTTCCCTAAAAAGATTATAAAAAAAAAATGACAAGAACAGCTTCCTCGTACTAACTGTCTGAATAAACTATTTGCTATGAAAATCTGGCACAGTAATCTTCGTTGGATGATCAGTTAATCACTCCAGCTGTGCATGCCAGGAAGTTTCTTCACAACATTACAAATTATGACAGCTTCTTTTAACCTCAATTAAACACATGAAACTCAACATCCTTCTTTTTCCTTAAAAAAAGGGTGATGGAAGAGCTGAACCCACAAAAATTTTGGGATTACTTTTGGACACTAGAACCCGGAAAATGCAAAAGGGAAAACGACAGGCTTTCGATTTTTCTGTTCACGAAAGATCCTCAAACAGACCACACCAGGAGCCTCCTCCTGGGACTCGAGACTTACCATTTGAAAATTGTTGAAAATGTGAATTATTGGCGCCTGGATCGTTGATCATCGCCCATGTTGGTGTCTTTTTTTGTTTTTCTTTCTAATACTAGATTTGCAGTGGTTAAGCAACTCCAATCGAGTATTCTACGATGATCAAGAACATAAAATTGATAAAGAAAAAGTGGCATCACAACTTAAAGGTAGAAGTAGTAAGAAAATATTTAACACTATGATATGAATACTAAGAACAGAAGATTAAGATTTTACCAATTAGATTTCCAAGTGTATTCTGCTGAATGCAACTATATAGCAGCATCTCCGATACTCCTTGCCCGAAGTTCGAAACTCTTCAAATCGCGAAGATGCTGTAAAATCTCTTGAAGAAGATAGATTCCTTTATCACCTTTCTTCAAGGAGCTGATACAATGCTTTAGAAACTCTCTATCCGCCTCAAGTGCTTGTAATCTCTCATAAACAAGATCCACTTCTTCCTCGACTGCAAGCTTTTTGCTCTCTAGTTTGGGCTTAACTGGTGAGGGATGTTGCAAGGCAACAGAATCAAAGCCGTTTTCGTGTCCATTCTCAGCGGCATCGAAAAGTGGGAGAAGGCTTTTTGCCCTTGCAGCCATGAGTTTTTTCTGTTGGTGATGGTTCCCATCCACTCCCTTGAAATGACCATTGGCAACGCCATTTGTTTCGTAGCTGAAAACAGAACTCTCATGGAAGCCATTACCATTCTCTTCATACAAATACTCAACTGATTTTTCATCCTCAAAATGTTGTTCCTCTTCTTCATCATTCAATGAAACCAATTTCTCTTCCAAAACCTTGAGCTGCTCTAGAATAGATAGCCTCTCTTCCTCGAAGTTAGCCAATGGCTCCTCTAAATACAAAACTGCATCAGAAGGCGTATTCTGGTTTATGTCATCTTGATGGTTTTCAAAGCTATCTTCTTCCCTTGATTCATGATTCAAATCAACCGATAGTCCATCGCTGTCCTCCGCATTGCTGCAGGATGCAGAAGTTGCGCTCCTAGTGCTGTCGTCTTTCCTCCTTCTCAGCATGATCGTTCTCTCTTTTGCCTCGTAATCCTGCACCTTCCTGCGATATATCTCCAGCTCCTTTTCGAGCTCTGCCTTCTCTTTCTCCCTCTTGACCATAAGTTCATTCAGGAGCTGCAAGGCTTCCTGATCATACTCGGACTGTTCTTCCATCATTCTCTGATATTGCAATGCTTCCATCTGCGTCGCTGCCTTCTCTTCTTGAAGCCTATTTATCATTGCCATAGTCTGGCTTGCTGCTACAGCAGAAGCACTCCTCTCTTCCTCGAGCTCCGTATACAAAGCATTTAAAGCCTTCCTTTCAGCTCTTAATGCCGACTTCAACTTCTCGACAGTGAGTACCCCATCAGCACCCTCAATGTCACCAAAAACACTTCCATCCAATGAATCTTCCGTTCCCGATTCTTTCCTGTCAAGCAATAGCAATTTCTTGTGCAACAGGTGGAAACTGTCTATCGAAGTCGGTGTATCAGGAACTTTATCTTCCTCAATCTCCTTAAGCTCTGAAGATAGTGATAAGTGGTTTTTTATTGCTTGGCCACATGTCTCAGCTGTTAAAGTTTGAAACTGAATTGTTTCTTCCTCAGGGTCCTCGGAGCCTAATGTGAAGGAACCACCCAAGATTAACACATCAAATAATAAAAATATTAAAATTAAAAGACAGTCTAAATCTGGAATTAAGGTTTACCATGATCAGCATCTGCATGCAGTTGAGCAGAACTGGTGGAGGGATCATCATACAAATGTTGCATCTGAATATCTTCAATAGGTTCATGATCAGGAATATCCGTACCTATTGAGATTTCTGCTTCAATTTCATCATTTTACTCAACAGAATTTGCACAAAAAATTGACATATTGTTCGAACTCTTAGTCTTTAATAATGTCAGCAAGAGGCATTAGGTAAAAATATATATTAAACTGGATTGAACAAGTACCTTGATTAACATCTACATCCATTTCCCCTTCTCCTGCTTGAACATCATCAGCTTCATTCAAAGGGGTCAGAGCTGCTTGAGTGCTAGCAAGTTGCTGATCTTCCTTCTCCATCAAATCTTGCTCTCCTGCATGTGTTGAAAGGCTCTCCTTCTCCTTGGGCTCCACTGACTCAACCACTGCAACATCCCCTTCTCTTGTTGCTGCATTTGCTTGAGCATCATCAGCTTCATTCAAAGGGGTCATGGTTGCTTGAATGCTAGCAAGTTGCTCATCTTCCTCCTCCATCAAATCTTGCTCTCCTGCATGAGTTGAAAGGCTCTCCTTCTCAATGGGCTTCACTGATTCAACTACTGCAACACTGGTTTTATCCTCACTCTCATGTGGTGAAACTGAAAGGGATGCTACTTTCTCAGCTGAACTGCACCTATTCTCCACTACCGGTTCCGCTGGTGTCCCAGGATGCAAATCAAAATCCAAAATAACATCTCCATTGCCGGGGACTCCTTGATCTTCCTCTCTAAAATTGTATATTTTTGGGCTTTTTACAGCGGTAGAATCAATCAATTCAACTGGGATCAAATGACAGTCTTCCCCCTCGATGTAGAAATCCAGATGTTTAGGTAAAATTTCAGGAGACTCCTCTTTGCTACAAGCGACTTGAGTCAACTCCTGGCCATCCATTGACACATTTAAGTTTCTTTCTTCCATTGATACTTGATCTTTAACCAAATCAACTTTATTATCTCCGTTAGCGGCCGTTTGGTTGCAATCAAAACTAGAAATAAAATACGAAAATTCCTCTTTTTCCAATTCCCTACCTTTAACACCCTCATCATCTTCATCACCATCAGAAATGATCTCAACTTTCTTGTTTTCTTCAACCCTGTGTTTATCATCTTCCTGATATGCAGCCACAAAGTCTGATCTGATTCCATCTGAAGCATTACCTTCATCTGCAATATCATCAATTCCTCCGGCTTCAGTAATTAAATTCCCCTTCTGGGGATAATCTAAAACCTCCCAAGAAGGCTTTATCAGCAGATAAGGAAAGTTCCACTTTTTACCACAACAAGAACACTTCAAATTCTCAATATCATCACCGTTTTCCATCACTTTATCACCACCATCCTGGATCAAACCAACCTGCTTCATCCATGGAGTTAAGTTCCCCGACAAGTCACAACAATCAGACCGCGACGAGGACAAGCAATCCTCACACATATCTCGAGATTCAGCTAGTTTCCGATGATTTGAACAATAACCCAGTTTAGAAATCTCATTGGCATGATCATCGCACACGAGATCTCTATAAGAATTCTTGTACTTTGACGGCTCAAAGACATGATCAAGCCTGGTACACCAAAGGCAGGGCCTTTTGAGACCAAAGTAATCAGCAAACTTGATGATCAGATAAGAAAACAGAGAATTGAGAAGGAGGAGAATGATCAGAATCCATTCTAGTAAAGCGTAGACAAGAATAAGAGTGATCCTGTTGGTGTTTTTATGCAACATGGTTGCAAATTTGTTGGCCGCCATTAATGATGCTCTGCTTTCCTGCTATGTACAGAGAGATTTAGGAGTTGTCAAAAAGAGACAAAAACAAAAGGAGGGTTGATTAGATAAGAAGAATCTGGGGAGCTTAAAGAAAGGAAGAGAGAGTTAGGAGATTGAAAAAGAAGTGAAACTGAAATGGATTTCAATAAGAGAAAGAAGGTAGAGGTGGCTGAAGAACATAAAGAGAAGAATCAGAAGGCGAAATAGATCAAAGGGTTATTATATTTAGACGTGGAAATTAAGAAGAAGGCGGTTTGAATAGGAATTACAGCCGAAGAAGACTGGAAGAAGCCGAGGAAAATAATTAATTCATAAAACATTTCCAAAAGCTTTGAGTCAGAGTAAATAAAGGAATTTTTTTCCCCAAAGCATCAATCCAACAAATACTTTTTGACAGAATTAAGTAACCATTAGAATCTCAAACAACAAAATAGATTTTTTTTTTTTTTCCCTTGTAGAAATGGCAGATTTTATGTTAAGTGATAAAAGAAAAAATTAATTTATATATTATCAGTAAAAGTTTTATATGTTTTTTAATTATTTTTTTACTTAATTTTTATATATTTTGTAATAATTTACTGCTTATTAAATAAATACAAAATTATAAAAAAATTAGTATTTATTCAAAAAAATTTAAATTTTATTAATAATGTAATAAATATTTTTTAAAAATAAAATAAAATATATAATAAATTTTTTTAAATGAATGTATTAAATATTAATTCGCATCACTAGAAGCCTAGATAGAAAGTAAGGGTTGGAGGTAGCCAGCTATAGCAGGCCCCACCCCCACCCTGTCCCTTCAGTCTTGTTTTTTGTTTGGGCAAACAAATAGGATGGACCCACCAACCTTACCAATGAGCTGGTGGGACCACTCCTCAAAGTTAAAACTGTGGCGTTCAGTTAGGAAGCCAGTTCGCCAGATGCTCCTGCTTCACAAATTATGCATCTCCACTCTATATTTCATTACGTCTTTTTTTTT